>CM021101.1:250914773-251012812 GCA_007115665.2 Sequoiadendron giganteum | reverse complement strand
ACCCAAATCTCCATCCTATTAAGGATTACAATTATTTGGAATTGATTTACAAAGATTAACCTAATTAAGCTATATGACCTAATATGAAAAATGCAAGATCCCAACAATATACAGACTGAAACAACAATTTGTAAGTAGATTTGGGAAATGTAGATGACTGTGTACCTACCCAAAGAAATTGGTTGCAGTGTGAATAGGAGGAATGATTTACCCAAGGATGTATGAGTCCTTGTATGCCTCTCCTGATTTTTTTTTGAGGTCCTCTGATGACAAATCTAAGATCTTTGTTTCCACTTGCAAAGTTATCAGAACACTGTCAGATAATTCTATCGGTGAGTTTTCGTGAGTTGAAAAGGTATTGGATATTAATTACAACAATGAAAAATTTGTCTTCAAACTTCCTTTAATCCTATTCAAACCTAAAACCTACACATTCAAATAGAAGGAAAGAGTTGTTCCATTTAGGGGCTTACCTCAATCAAACCCCGTGTAAGTGTTTCCACTTCCACAATAGCAATGCCAATGATAGAATTATAATAGATAGGAGGGAATGATGAAATCACAAAGTGCTATAACTTACCACCCTTAAATGGCTTCCTTGAAGGACTGAAGTCATGTACATCACCTCAAGGTCTTGGATCTTTCTTGCTTGATTTACTCGAATGCTTTGACAACCTACAACAAGGGTTATCCTTCACAAAACAATGATAACATGAACACATAAACTCACATATGATTTGACATGATGTTTGGATCTTGAATTGCTGCAATAAAGCTTTGAAATATTGCTCTTGACTTTCTCTTGACAATAATGTTTGCTCATAAATATTCTTCTAGTTTCAAATGGTGAAAATACTACGTATTTATAGGGATTTATCCAATTTCCTAAGAATTAGATCTTGATAGCTAAACTTTGTAAGTTGGGTTTTGAATATTAAAATGTCAACATTGACATGTTAAAAATGTGGTCCCAACACAATAGGACTTATATGCCCTAGGGTGTCCCAGTCCTAGCACCATTTTCTAGGACATGAGGTGTCAAGGGAAACATATTAAATGGATGCATTTGTTCAATGCTTGCAATTTGTTAAAAAAATCATAAAAATGGGCCTCAGAATGTATAATTTAGGAAATCAGGAGCTTAATTCGGTCCAATAAATTAAGGGGGACAAATAATAGAGTGAAATTGTCAAGGGTGACAATTTACGACTCTACACCAATATTGTCCAAATACTATTTTTTGGGTCTCATTTTCATTGAAGAAAATTAGGAAAAGCACTTTTTGAATCCTTTTGAAGAAAGAAAAGTAAAACCCTAATTTTTCCAGATGTTTTGAAACCAACTGTCTAGATATTTTCTTGAAGGAACCTTTTCATAGTCTATTGTTGCCAAAAAAAAGTGATATTTTTTAATCTATTCACTTCACTATTAATAGCGTCCAACATCTCTATGTTGGCGGAAATTAGGATTTATTTGGGCCAGAAGATGAGTACTTTCCTTCACATTCACCTTCCCGCCTCTTTTCAATGATTCTTCTTCATTGATTTGGATGAATCCAATGTTCTTTGGAACCCCCATTAAAGAACCTACTATAATTTCTTGAAATGAATTCAACCTCCCATTACTCAAGAACTCCTTTGTATTACTAGGTTTATCACGGGGTTCACCCTCTCATAACCCCCTTCCATTATTTTAGATGACAACACTCCAGAAGGGTTTCATAGAGAAAAGAAAAATAGATAATAGAGCCACACCAAATAACATTTAATATTTAAAAGACAAGCAATTAAAATTGTGTAATGAAATCCCTCCTAGAAGTCAAGGATATTAAAGAAGCGTACTAGGGGAGTATCATAAGGTTAGAAAAACTTGATGGCCCCCCATACGGGGGCCCCTATTGATGCAACCCTCGGTCACTGCAATTATTCCACCTGCTCTCGCTTTCCAAAGCCAAAAAATCTGTTTGATCACCAAATATTTTATGTTGCTATAATTTCTCTGAGGATATTACTGATGATGCTATTTATTTATTCAAAGAGACCTATGCTGAAAATAACCAAGATTTAATTGGGCTTCAATAAATTATTGATGTGACACCTAATGTTCTTATGGAAAGAGACAATGTTGAAATGGTTAAGGATATTTCTATGGACGAAGTCATAGTTTCTATCTTTTCTCTTTAGGTGCTTTCAAAGCTCTAGGATCAGATGACTTTCCCCCTTATTTTTTCTAGGATTTTTGGGATATTATTTTTCATGACCTTCTGAAGGCTTTTAGAGACTTTTTTTTAGGTTAGGTAAGATTTTGAAACATTTTAATTGAAATTTTATTGTGCTTATCCCTAAAAAGGAAGATTCCACTTCTATGTTGGATTATAGACTTATTGGCCTCTATAATACAATTTACAAAATCTTATTTAAGCTAATTGTTAATAGAGTAAAACTTTTCCTTCATTTTTTGATCTCCAACAATAAGAAAGATTTTGTTTTGGGTAGGAAATTTTTAAATGTTATTCTTACTCTCATGACTTCATTCATTATATGGAAAAGAACAAAAAACTTGGTATGGTGCTTAAGCTTGATATTTATAAAGCTTATAATAGAGTGGCTTGTTTCTTCCTCCTTGATGTTATTAAAAAGTTAGGTTTCCAAGGGAATTTTAAATTTTATCAAAGTGTGTGCGACTACTCCTAAGTGCTATGTTTTGGTTAATGGTATTCTTAGGGTTTTTTTCTCTTGTGCGAGAGGTTTGATACAAGGGGACCTTTATCCCTTTATTTTTTTATAATTTTGGTTGAGGTTTTTGGTAGAAAATTTTAGAAGTTGATTGATTATAGAATTTTAAAAGGGGTTAAAGTTGCTTATTTTTTACCTCCTTCCTCACATTAATAGTTTGTGGATGATATTATTATTTTCCATGCTTCCTCTACTATGGAAGATAAATAAATTAGAAGAACATTCTTAGCAATTATGCTAAAGTTTCAAGACAATATATAAATTATAATAAAAGTGTGTTGTATTTCTTCAACATTGATGCTACTCTTCAAAATAAGATTGTGAGAATTTTGGCTTGCCAACAAGCTACCCTTCCTACTACTTAGTTGGGGGTCCCATTGTCTACCAATAAAATGTCAAATAACTATTGGAATAGTATTTTTGAAAGGGTGCAAAAGAAATTGGTTGGATAGAAAGAACAAATTTTAAGCAAAGATGGAAAACTTCAGTTATCGAAAGCTTCTTTCCAAAAAATACCTATTTCTATCTCTCCTTATTCAAGATTACTAATTTTATGGTAGAAAGGATAGAGAAAAGATGATTTTTTTCCATTTGGATAGGAATAGAAGAAAAAAATTGGATTTCTCTAGTGAATTGGAATACAATTCACAAACCAAAAAGGAAGGGAGGTCTTGGTATAAGAAGATTGCAACTATTTAATAAGGCTTTGATGTCTAAAATTGGATGGAATCTCCTTGAGATTAATAAGGATTAGACTCACATTTTTAAAGCTAAGTACTTAGATAATAGGGATCAGTTCTATTTTTTAAAATCTTTATCCACTCTTCCTCAAGGCTTTGTCATTTAGAATAATATTTTGAAAATAAGAAATGTGATAAAATGATGTCTTTTCTAGAGGGTGGGTAATGGAAATAAAGTTAAATTTTGGAGTGAAAAGTGGAATGAGGGTCCTTTTTTGTCCTCAATCCAATTTTTTTCTCAAATTAAGTGTTTGGACTCCAAATCCTTTAGGATAATTTTTTGTCTATTCATCTTATAGATTAATTGTTGATGATAATGGTAGTTCTTATTTTGATTGGGGTCAAATATGAATAACAAGGTGAATCCAAAAATAAAATACTTTTGGTGGACTACCATCCATAATAAGATTCTTACAATTAATAATTTGAATAGAAAGTATTTTCAATTTTTAATAGGTGCAATTTATGCTATGTTGATGAAGAAATTATGGACCATCTATTTTTATTATGACATTGCTAAAGTATTTTGGGAGGAGTTCTTGAATTATCTTAGGAAATCAATTTTTTTGCTACTAGCTGGAATCAAAGCTCTCCTTTTTCTCAAATTGTGATTAGGAAAACATGGAAACAAGCCCCTCTCTATGTTGCTTGGAGTCTCTAGAAAGAGAAATAATAGGATTTTTTTTTGCTGCTAGCTGGAATCAAAGCTCTCCTTTTTCTCAAATTGTGATTAGGAAAACATGGAAACAAGCCCCTCTCTATGTGGCTTGGAGTCTCTAGAAAGAGAAATAATAGGATCTTTAGAGATTAAAAAAATAATAGAGGTATTTATTAGCATGAGAAATGGTCTCCAAGAGATTATAAATGTTTTTAAGTTTGGAAATACAAAAATAATGCCTTCATTGAGCTAAGAGTTAAGAAAAATTGGGGGGTTGATCAGGACCTTACTATGGTCAGGCTAAGGTTCTTATGAGAAAAATTGTGAAATGACAATTCCCCATGAAAGGATGGGTTAAAATCAAATTTGATGGTTGATCTAAAGAAAACCATGGAGATGCTATTGCTAGGGTTGTGATAAGGGATGAAAAACGTTGGGTTGATTAATGAGTATGCAAATGGAATATGATGGAAATATAAAAATGAAGTTGAGGCTCACATGGTGTGGTGGGGATCAAAAGAATAAAGATGTTGGGATTTTAAAAGGTGGAGATCAAAGGAGACTCCAAAATTATTATTGACTAATTGTAAAATAATAATCCTCCACCTTGGAAGATTAGGAATATGATTGAAGAATGTAGATCTATAATGCAAAGTTTTGATCAATTGAAGGTAAGATACATTTACAAAGAGGGTAATTAGGCAGAGAATGTTGTTTCTAATTTATATTCAAATTTTATAGATTGGAAATATTGGAATTTTGATTTAAATCTCCTACTCAAAGTCAAGGAGATTCTTCATAAGGACAACCAAAATATTTCTTCTGAATAACTAATCAAAGGAAGTATATTTATTTTCCTTTATTTTTAATCATTATAAAGGATCCAAATTTTAGTAATTTTTTTTGTGAAGTGGGCAGATTAATAGGTGGTACTTTTATTATTTTTTGGGATGGTGAAACCTTTTTTCCATTTTTTGATCAAGTATGAGAATTATGGTTGTTTTCTCCTCCATGCAGGATTTATTTTGCATGAGTGAGGAGGATTTTTCACCAGAGGGGGAAATAAAGAGAATAATTAGCATATGTTAGGAAAATTTAAAACTAATCAAATAAATTATAGCCCTATTAGTACTTGATTTTGGGGGATGAGCTATTTTCTTGGTATCCATCATGAGATGAAAATAAAGAAAGGAGGAAAGGTTAATTGCAAGAAAAGGTGGAAAGTTGTTTTAAGGATCTATGCTAGTGAGAATTATATTATTATTTTCCATTTCTCTAGTTTATCTGGTGTGCATCTATACGAGCTTGTAAGGATGGGTGGTTTGAGAGTTAGAATGAAACCTATTTCATGTGAAGTGTTGAAGCATAATATCAACTTTTGGGATATTTTTGAAAAAGGTGGCTATACTTTGTTCTTCATGGCAATGAAAGGGTATTGATGATAAAATAAATTTGGTGTTTGTTAATTCCTAGATGAATGGTGAGGTGGTTGTTGGTAGGGTCCGCTTCAAAGTGATTGAGGAGATTATTGTGAGGGCCACAAGGTTAAAATATGAAGGGGTCGAGGTGTAGAAGAGAATTAAAGGAAACTACCAAAATTTCATCAATTCGTTCTTGAAAGAAGGAGAAAAAGTGAAGAAATGTCAAAATGGGTACAATATGGAGAATCTGCCAGTGCCCTAGGCTATGGTAATTTTGTATGTTTTGAAGTATTACCCTAGAAGGTAGATTTAAAAATTTCCATGGTTATCACTTTCCTATTTTGAACCATCTTAGGCATGTGAGAATTATAGATTTTTCTTTTTATTTACTCTCATTGTTGGAGAAGTGTATTATTGAGGGTACATATCCACCTTTACATCAAGGGTTAATCATTGCTTTATAGAAGTTTAGTTTGAATCTAAACCTTGTGTCCAACCCTATTGTGAAGAGGTCCAATGTAAAGATAAAAATGTTAAAGAATGAGCATTCAAAAAGTAGCCAATTTTTTTCCAAACTCTTAAAGGGAAACACTAGAAGCTCCTCTACCCCCACCCCTAAGAACCCTGGTTTGGGTAATAAAGGTAACAAGAATAAGGGTTTGCTAGAAATTCAAATATGTGTGGATATGAGTCTTCCTCCCTCCTCTATCTATAGAAGAAAATCCTTGATTGTTTTAGAGGATGATAATATATTATTAAAAAATTCTATTGTGTCCTTAAATAAGAAAGGTGTAAGAAATCCTAAAGATAAGAAGGTTATTGGTAACCTAGAAGATGAAATGACTTTGGAGAAAAGTGCTATTGATATTTCTAATGAAGATGAAAAATGTTCTGGTGATGATGTCTCTAAATAGAGTAAGAAACAATATTCAGGTGAAATGAGATCTACTAGGCTTGTAAAGGCTTCTGTTGCTCAAAATTTAATTGATAAAAAAGGAAAGAAACTGAAATTTGATAAAGAAAAAGAGATTAATGTTGAGGATGAGTTATTCCTCCAATTTGGAGAGGATTTTTTTGGGGATGTTTTGTTTCAATAGGATGAGGAAGAAGATTATGATGAAAGCAATGAAGAACAAGAAGATGAAGGGGATGAGAAAGAAGATGAGGAAGAAGGTTAGAAAAATGAGGATAAGAAGGAAGGTCAAGAAGAGGAGGATAATAAGGAATATGAGGAGGAAGAGGAAGAATAGGAAGAAGGGGAAGAGAAAAATATGTGGGGGAAGCCAATATGGATTTATCTCCCTATAACGAGATGGATGATATTGAATTTGAAAGAGAGAATGAATATGATAGGAATACTGAGGAGATTGAGGAGGATTAGAGGAAATATCAAATATAACATGAATCTATAGATTCCTTAAAGGTTGGCATTGTTTTCCTCAAAAGAAGAATGGAAGAGATTGAAAGAAAAATACATGAAAAAAGTGGTGTAAATAATGAAAAAATAAATGAAAAAACATTTGATCTCTCATCAGTAATTATCAAGATAGAGTGAAGAACATTTAAAATTTCATTGACATAATTGTGAACATTACTAATGGTATAATGAAGAAAGTTGTTATGGGCATTGTTAGAGGGCAATAAAAAATTAAGAAGCAAGGAAGTCAGCAAGATATGCAAGATTCTAGAAAAGAGATAAAGTCCAAGAATTCAAAGGAGAAGACTACCTAGGAGGAGTCTTTGGACTCTCTGTTTAAAGAATGGAAGTATATATTCTAAGTGTTTTATTTAATCTTTTTTCTTTGTAGTTTTATTTCTCGTGGGTTGGTTTTGTGTTGGTGTGGGTGTCAATCTTGTTGTTTCTTTATTTATCTAGTTAATTTTGTTAAACTCTATGTTTTGGTGCTTTGATAAAATCTTGTAATGGGTTCAGGGCCCTTCCTTTCTTATCTATTTTTTTTATGGTATCTTAATGGAATGAATTGATTAATCAAAATGTGAGAAATATTAAGATAAATTATGAAATAATAAAGTACCCATCACAAGATGTTGGTAAGACTAGTGAGTTTATTGCACCATGTCAAAAATACTAAAGAGCTGACAAAAATTATTATGGACATCAAAGAATTGAATGATGATCTTAAAAATTGGTGGTTATATTGCATGCAACTTGATGCCATTATATGTTTTGTTAGAATTTTATGGTGGAGGCTACATGTGGTGGTTTCATGTGTGATGAATGATAGTGGTGTCAACATGTGATGTGGAAATAGGTCCACGAATGGTAGCTACATAGAAAAGTGGTTGCATGTGGTAGTACGATAGAAGCCACATGTAGTGGTTGCATGTCTTATTGCACTATGTTGTCATTAGTGTTGTCATTGATGTCAAACTCTGGTATGGATATGTTGAGAAGGTATGCATGGTGTTGAAAAAGTGTTGCAAATGCAATAGGGTCACTTGGTTTCCAAGTGCTTTTGAGAAAAAATGCATAAAGATTGTACAAGGTGACTGAGGAAGTGTTTTGTATTTTTCTCCAAATTTCTTCACTCTTGAAGATATACTTGTGTGCCTTGAAAGTGATGATAAGAGGTATTCAAAGGTGTTATATCTAAATTTTTAGGTTTTGGATCATGTGACAGTAGAAGAAATGTTTGACAGTGTGTTGGACTATCTTTGGCTTGTGAAGAGGGATGTTTGGGAGAAACAAAACTGCTTCACATTTCTCTGTGCTGAAGTTTCTTAGCTTGTGGATTTGGGAATGTGCTAATATTTCTCATATCTACCTTCCCTTGGTTTAGTTAGTGATCAATTATTCTACAAGCTTCATTCATGAGTTATATCTATATGGCAATTTGACCAGTTGCACAGGATGATAGTTTTCTCAGTTTCATGTGTTTGTGCCAATCTTTTTGAATATTATGTTGGTTTTTTAATATTATAAGATGTTGTGTAATGTTGGTAAATGGTTTGAAAGATGTTTTTGGCCTTGGTGAAGTGTGAATTTGGTTTCTTGATAATGTTAATGTCAGTTGGCCGACTTTGTGTGTTAGCATTGTTTGTGGATGAGATTCATGGTTTGTGAAAGTCTGATGTAGCATTTTGGTGTAGATTTCAGTCCTGGTTAACCCTTGATGTGGTTTTCCCTTACTTCTTTCCATCACAAAGGTGTTTGGTGCTGAAATATTTGGTGGTTGCATGTTTGAGATGGATGCGTTTCATTGAAGCTGACCTAGAGAAGGTTATTCAAGGTTGTGGAAGATATATATGTAAGGTAAAGTGTCTGGAGATGAATGTGGTGTGGAATGATACATATGTGATTGTGTTTTGAGATTTGAGTGTGAGAAAGAATGCCTAAGACTACTGGAAGCAGTGAGTAGAAGGTGTCTACATTTTAGCATGCCAAAAGTTGCTAAAGGAAGTGAGCTGAAGGTTGTGGATGGTAAAGAGATATTGTGGTAGTTTCTCTAGTTTCTCTGAGGTAGTGAACCTCCTTGTAACTATTTATTTGTAATATGAAAGAAGTGATCTTCTTGGGCAGTGAGCCCTTGGTAGTGAGACTTTTTTATTTTTAGATAGTGAGTCCTCTCGACAGTGAGCCCTAGGTAGTGAGCCTCTTATTATCAATTTTTGGTTTTCATATAGTGAGTTGATCCTCACTATGGTTTTTCCCTTCTAAGGTTTTTCACGTAAATATCTGGTGTTCCATTGTGAATTTTTGTGGATGTGTTGTTGTTTCATTTATTTTCCTTCTAATGCTTAATAAGGGTTTGAAGGTTTTAATGTACAACTAATTCACCCCCCTCTTGGTTGTCCTATGTTTCTAACACTTTGTATTAGAGTAGAGGTTTCTTAGAAGAAGCTTAATTTCTTAAGGTAGATTCAGATGGAACACGAGAATGGTGTCAAAGATCCTATGTTTGATGGAAAAAATTATGCATTTTGGAAGGCTAGGATGGAAGCTTTTCTCACCGTATTAGGGTTTAGAATATGGAAATCAGTTAAAAATGGATATACTACGCCAGTTAATACTCCTTCGACAAGTGAAGATGAGATCAAAGAATATGAGAAAATGGAAAAGAAAGGAATGCTATTTTGAGTGGGCTTTCAAATTTAGAACTTGTGAAGGTGATAAGCTGTAAAACTGCTAAAGAGGTCTGGGTGAAGTTGAAAATAATTTATGAAGGAGATAATAAGGTCAAGAAAGAAAAGATGTATAATTTCAAGGTCAAGTTTGAAACCCCAAGGATATTAGAAGATGAGGATATTGCAAGCTACATGCACAGGGTGGATGAAATTTTCAACTTCATCAATGGTCTTGGTGGAAAGCTGGAGGAAAATGAAGTTGTGAAAAAGGTATTGAGATCTCTTCCTAAATCCTATATTGCTAAAGTTTATGCTATTGAGGAAGCTCAAAATTTGGATCAATATTCTAGAGATCAATTTTTTGGTGCTTTAACTACTTTTGAATTAAGAGAGTTTGACAATGATGCTCCAAGGAAAGAATTTAGTTTTAAAGTGAGAAAGAAAGAGAATAATGATGAATCCAATTTGGATGATTTTGATGAAGTGAAAGCAAGTTTTTTAAAAATATTGAAAAAGGGCACTGGAAGATATAGAGGTAATTTACCTTTTAAGTGTTTAAATTGTGGAAAGATAGGTCATTATGCTGAAAAGTGTCAAGATAAAGTTTTAAATGAAAAATAAAAAGATCATAAAGGTAAATCATTTAATAAGAGATTTTTTAAAGAATATAGTGATGATGAGGAATCAGACCAATCAGATAATGAAAGTGATGAATGCTTGTTCATGGATTTGAATGTTGGAACTAATTCCACTGACCCTAAGAGATGTGTGAAGGAAATTTCTTTGGAAATAGGTCAATGTATTGAAGGAACTATGCTGAGTTCATTTCATACTAGAGAGGAGAGAAATTACTAGATAATTGATAACAGTTGTTAAAATCATATGATAGGTGATAAGAGTAAGCTTGTTAACCTTAAGAAATATGATGGTGGTTGTGTTAGGCTTAGTGATGACACATCTGCTAAGATCTATGGAAAAGGAAAGCATAAGAAATATGATGTTATTTATGTCAAGAGTCTCTGACATAATCTTCTCAGTGTAGGACAAATGTGTAGCAAAGGATACAATCTAGTGATTCAGGATGATGGTTGTGAAATTAGAAAAAGAATATCTAGAATCTTGGTTGTAGTAGGAACGAGGACAAAAGGAAATGTTTATCAGCTTAAAATTGCTAGTGGTAAGTTCTTTAAGACTCAAATCATTGAAAGTTGGCTATGGCATAGACGAATGGTTCATATCAATTTTGACAACCTAGTGAAGATCAACTCTACTCATGTTGTGAGACACTTGCCAATAATTACAAAGCCTATCAATGCAATTTGCAAAGAGTGCTAGTTTGGAAAACAAACAAGGATTAGGTTCAAAATTAAGGAAAATTCTACTATAGGACCTTTAGAGTTAGTGCATACAAACCTATGCATACCCACTATAACAAGAAGCCCTCAAGGTGACATGTATTTTATGTTGTTAATAGATGATTACTCTAGAATGACTTGGGTAACCTTTCTCAAAGAAAAATAAAAAGCTCTAAATAAGTTTAAAGGATTTAAATATTTGGTTGAGAATGAAAAGGATTTGAAAATCAAGTGATTAAGGTCTAACAGAGTTGCTGAATTCACCTCAAATGAGTTTAATAATTTTTGTAAAGAGCATGGGATAAAAGACATTTATTAGGTCCTAGGACTCTGCAGCAGAATGGGGTTGTGGAGAGGAAGAACAAGACAATTCAGGAGGTGACAAGAACTAGGTTGAAGGAAAAAAATCTACTAGATGTCTATTGGAGAGAAGATATTCATACTATAGTTTACATTCTCAAAAGAGGACAAGAAAGAGTGAACATTTCAAATACCCCCTATGAGCTATGGTATGGAAAAGCTCCTACTGTAAAATATATTAGAGTGTTTGGAAGTAAATTTTATATCATGAGGGATAAAGAAAACTTAAAAAAGTTTGATGCAAGATCAAATGAAGGAATATTCCTTAGATACTCTACAAAGAGAAAGGAATACAGGTGCTACAACAAGAAATTAAAGAAGATAATTGAAAATGAAGAGTCGGATCAGAGCTCATTACTAATATAAGGATATGAATCCGATGAACCCCTTTGTAGAGAAGAAGAAAAAGAAAAAGAGATGCTAGTGGAAGAAGAAGAAGATTTGGGAAAGAACCCTAAGACTTAAGTATGTGCAAAAAAAACATTCTAAGGATCAAATAATTGGAGAAAAGAGCAATGGTGTGTTGACACTAAGAAAAGTTGTTATGGCAGAGGAATAGATAAATTTTTGTCTACTTTATAAAATAGAACCTAAAATAGTTACTGAGGAATACAAGGATAAAAAATAGATCAATTCTATGGAAGAACTAAGGAAAATTGAGAAGAATCAGATATGGGAATTGGTCTGAATACTAGCAAACAAGAATGTGATAGGAACTCAATGGGTTTTCAAGAACAAGTTGAATGAGGATGGAAAAGTTATCACAAATAAGGCTAGTCTTGTGTGTAAAGGCTACTCACAAGTGGAAGGAATAGATTTTGAAGAGACTTTTAATATAGTAGCAATAAAGGAGGCTATTAGGATGTTTTTGGCTTTTTCAGCACATGAAGACTTCAAGGTATATTAGATGGATGTAAAGTATCCATTATTGATTGGCGAGTTAGAAGAAGTTTAGATTGAACAACCAAAAGATTTTTCAATTATTAGAAGATCCTGATATGGTCTACAGGTTGAAGAAGGAATTATATGAGCTCAAATAGGCTCCTAGAGCTAAGTATACAAGATTGGAAAAATAACTACTATAATAGGGATTCAAAAAGGGTACCACAAACAACAACCTTTACTTGAAAGTTGAGAAAGATCAAATCTTGATTGTGGTTGTGTATGTTGATGAATAATCTTTGGAGGAAATGAGAACATGTGTAAGAAGTTTTTAGAGGATATGCAAAATGAATTTGAAATGTCAATGCTTGGGGAGATGAACTTCTTCATTGGGATACAAATTAGTCAATCAGAAAAAGGTATTATTCATTTCACAATCAAAATGTGTAAAGGAAATGTTAAAGAAGTTTGGAATGGAGGATTGTAAACCAGTATGCACTCTCATGGTTACTAGTTGTAAATTAAGAAAGAATGATGAATTTCCTAAGATATATTAGACTAATTATAGATCCATGATTGGTGGATTACTATATCTACTACAACTAGAACTGATATTATGCATGCATTATGTCTTGTGGAAATATTTCAAGAAGATACCAGAGACACATGTGGTAGTCGTCAAAAGAATATTTAGATATTTTAAGGGAACTTTGAACTATGGTCTATGGTATTCTAAGGATACTAACTTCTCTTTGAGTGCTTATAAATATGCAAATTGGGAAGGTTGTGTGGATGACAAAAGTACAAGTGGAGATAATTTCTTACTTAGAAATAGGTTAGTTTCTTGGATAAGTAATAAGAAAGATTTAGTGTCATCTACTATAGAGGTAGAATATATTAATATAACGTCTTGTTGTACATAGGTGCTATGGAAGAAGCATAAATTGAAGGAATAAAAATATCATATGATGAAATTATTCCTATCTTGTGTGACAATACAAGTGTTATCAACATTTCAAAAAATTTGGTCATGAATGCAAGAACAAATCATATCTCTATCTAGTATCACTTTCTAAGAGAGAAAGTTGCAAAGAAGGAAGTGAATTTGGAATGTGTGCCTACAAAGAATCAAATAGCATAATTTTTTGCAAAGGCTCTTCCAAAGGATACATTTGAGTATCTCAAACATAAGATAGGGTTTATTGCTCCTCCTTCTTTCAACTAGATGCATAATATTGTGCATCTGTCAGGAGAACAATTTGAGAT
The DNA here is from genome assembly GCA_007115665.2 of Sequoiadendron giganteum. Lineage (NCBI taxonomy): Eukaryota > Viridiplantae > Streptophyta > Pinopsida > Cupressales > Cupressaceae > Sequoiadendron > Sequoiadendron giganteum. Next base: position 250,999,309 of record CM021101.1, on the reverse strand, counting down.
ATATTATTTTTCCTAGATTGATGGAGCCTACCTCTCAAGGGGAGTAGGTAGTTGTATCTTTGGGTGGTATAATCAAGGGGAGAGAGAAGAGATGCATTCTTTGTTTTGTGTTTGAAATGAATTATGCATGTGTTACCCTTTTCCATTGATGTCAAAGGGGGAGAGAGAAGTATAAAAAACCCAAGGAAATAAATGTTCAAGGGGGTGAGTTTCCCTAGTATCGGAGATACAGAGTTGCTTTTGTTGTTGATAGTTTTTCAGCAATTGTTGCCATCAATGAAAAAGAGGGAGATTGTTGTACTATGTTGTCATCAGTTTTGTCTTTGATGTTAACCTTTGGTATGGATATGTTGAGAAGGTGCAAATGGTGTTGAGCAGGTGTTGCATATGCAACAAGGTCACTTGGTTTCCAAGTGCTTTTGAGAAATTTTTCATAAAGATTGTATAAGGTGACTGAGGAAGTGTTATATATTTTTCTCTGTATTTCTTCACTCTTGAAGATATGCTTGTGCAGCTTGAAAGTGATTATCAGAGGTCTTCAAATGTGTTATATCTAGAGTTTTAGGTTTTGGATTGTGCAACAGTAGAAGAAACGTTTGACAACGTGTTGGATTGTCTCTATCTTGTGAAGAGGGATGTTTGGGAGAAATTGAACTACTTCACATTTCTCTATGTTGAAGTTTCTTGTCTTGTAGATTCGAGAATGTGCTAATATTTCTTGTATCTACATTCCCTTAGTTTTTTAGTTCTCAATTTTTTCACAAACTTGGTTCATGAGTCATATCTCTATGTCAATTTGATTGGTTGCACAAGATGATAGTTTTCTTGTTGAACTAGACAAATGAGAGGGGGAGTGAATCAGTTGTCCCAAAATTAAACCCTTAAATCATTTACCGAAACAAAACCTTAACACTTCTTAAATGATTAAACATTAAGTGCAAGTGTAGAAACTTAAATCTAACACATAAACACAATAACACCAGATTTATGTGGAAAACCCAATAAGGGAAAAACCAAAGTGAGAGTCAACTCACACTAAAAAGAATATAAAAACTAATTAGAAAAGGCTCATTGCCTAAGGCTCACTACCAATAGAAGGAAACACTACCCACAAGGCTACAAATTGGAGATACAAAAGATGGATTAATGCCAGAATATAAAAGCTATGACTCATTGTTAAAAGTATGAACTAATGGAATACACCTTCCTTGTGCAGAATTCAGTTCTAAATGAAGCTCAATATAAGTAGTATTGCTTCTCCTAGCAGTCACTCAATAATTTTGTTCTGGTCCATGGCTAATGAATCATTTAGGCTCGTACTATGCACATACACTCGCATCACTCACACACCTCTCTATCTTCTCTAGAGAGTCTCATATATATATATATATATATATATTTCATTCATCAATTAGGTCGGCCTAATTGGATGAAAGAAAAACAATCTTGTCGGTATCATATAATATTAACACATTTCTTATCAATGTAGTACATCATATTAAATTGGCTAAGATCTATACAAAACATCCCCAAGTTAGATTCAATCTTCTTAATACATAACATGTGATAGGTTGGCCAAGACTGGGACCCAAACATAAAAGCTCCAAATTGTCAAGCAACTGTAGTGTACAGAGTTAAACTCTATCATTGATAACTTACTTCTCCTAGCATAAAACTTCTCAAAATCTCAAATATAGTTTTCTGAGTGAATCATAATGACGTAGTTAAGATGTCAAAGTCATAGCTTGTCTTGCAGTAGAATTTAGACCCAAAACCTAGAGCACTAGTTCACTGATAAAGAACATATTTGATAAGGAATACCTTCCAGTAAACATCTCATACATTTTTTGTATTGACATCAATGACAACCATTTGATGCAATCCAATTTCCAAGAGTCTCATTTCCAACAATCCCCCCCTTTGTCATTGATGGCAACAATATGTGAAAATCGAACAACAACATCCTTATATTTCTCCCTTTTTGATGAGCTGTAATGATTTCCATTCTTTTCACATGTACTCTCTCCCCCTTTGACATTAATGGAAAATAAGAAAGATTTATCTCCCCCTTACTCCAAAATTTTCTACACAAAAATAATCTTCAAAAAAATGATATAAAAAATGGTTCTTTACCTCAATCCTTCTTCTCCTAAAATATCTCTTTGTATTTTTCTTTTAATTTTAGAAAAAAATGTGTTCCAAGAATCCACTGCCAATTTGATGTTCACAAAAATACTGTTGTTCATCACTATCGAATCGATTGTTTCCAAAAGAGTATCTGGGATAGTGATATTTTTTTCATTTTTCTCAACTTCCACCAGGAGATCGAAAAGTTGTTCCAATATCAATTCAATTATCTCTTTCACTTTCCAAAATTCCTTCACAATACTATCCCTCTGTACCAGAATGTCAACAAGTTTAGACTGTAAGGAATTGATCCTTTTATTCTACACTCCATCCCTATCATTAAGGATATTATATGTTTTTCCAATAGAATCCAAATCAATCTCAATAGAATTGATTTTTGATATGTAGTTTCTAATAGTAGCAGGCCATTGGAGGCAATACCTATACACACTTTTTACACTTTTGATGCATTACTTCAATTCATTTATGCTCTCATCAAATCTCTTATGTGCATTTTCACATCTTTCTTCCATAGCCAATTTAATCTCATATTTTCTTTTATTTCTCTAGGTGACAGTACCTTTAGTCAGTCTTCAATTTTCTCAATCAATACTTTTAGTAAAACATTTGTCAATTCACTTAGATAAATATCATTATGAATTATATAAAAATCCAAGGCATCTGCAATCTCATCACGTTCATATTTTGGTCGGGACAACCAAACATCTCCAATCTTCTTTAGTCCATCAGATTGATCAAGAACCTTCAACACCTTCTCTTTAGTAAAATCTTCATCATCATCATTCGTTGATACCAGATCAAATACCTCTATAGTCTTTACATCCTTTTCTTCTTTCTTCTTCTCTATCTTCAACTTCTTTATTTTTCGGGGGAACTTGAAATGACTCTTCTTGCTTTCCTCTTCCCGGAGGAAGATCCTCCCTCAAACATACCAAATGAACTGGAAACCATACCAGAGCTCCATGCATTTTTTTTTTTGCAAAATATTCTTTACATATCTTTTCCTTCTCTACTAGACATTCTAGGTACTGGTATACCTGCTTCCCAACCGATACAACTGACTTCCACACAACTTTCTCTTTCAATGGTAACGACTTCAAAAAATACATCATAAAACATATAACCAGAGATCCAAAATGAAAAGGGTAATTTTTATTCTTGTCATAGTAATGTTCTCCATTAATTGACTCCTCAATAACTCACACAAGTCGAAATCCTCATTCTTTTCAACCATTTTATGTGCAATGTAAACAAAAATCGCTGAAATAGAGCCTTCCCTATTTCTAAAATAAATCTTATATGAAATGCCATATGCCACATACCTTATCATAGGGTCATCTATAGTATGAATTAGAAGTGTCCTTTGGTATCTTGTCACTCCAGTTAGGGCTATGACCTCTTTGTTATTCCTAGTTTGTTGCAAGTGTAGCACATAACATATCCTTGATCAAATGAATTTGCATTTATCCTTGACCTGCACTAATTAGCCTTGTGTCCAAAGATGTTGCATGTGTAACACTGTCCTTGAAAATATTGAATCCTTCTACTAGTATTAAACCTATTCATCATCATTTGGATTCTACATTCAGTAGCTCTTTGTCCAAACTTGTTGCAAACATAACATTTTCCAACAAAGAATCAAACATTTTGATTCATTCTATTCTGGTTCATCCTACTTCTACATTTTGTTGTTCTATGTCCAAATTTACTACATGAGAAACACAAACCATTAAAATATGGGTACCTTTGAGCATTAGTTTTTCGGATGGGAATCCTTCTGGTATTGTTCTTGGGTATTTGCAGGATCATGATGGGCCAAAAAGTGGCGATATGTAAGTGATATGATGGCCCATGTGGTTGACGACTTTTTTTTACCCAAAATAGATGAAACGAAAAGGGTTTTTAAAGGATATTCTCAGATTTCCACCAATATAAATTATGCTATACTTTGAATTTAATAAATAATTATTATTTATTTTCTATTTGAATTACAACTAAAGTCCTAATTGATAGGCTGATTGAAAAACATCTATAGCTTTGAAACAGTATCACATTTTTTGAATCCAAAATATGCGTCACATTCTATGCTTCACATACTATAGGATTAAAAAATAAAAAATTGAGTTTCATGAAGTTTTGACCAAGTTAAGGTGGTTAGACATACAGGTTTTTATAATTTTTAAAATTTGTAATAAAAAATTCATAATTAATTATTTACTTGGAAAACAATTACAAAAAAATATGCATCACATCAGGACATGAGTCCTCTACTTATATCAAAAATATTATAACAAAATATTATCATTTTATTGTGGTTAGGGTGGTCAGACAGACACCTACTTCTTATTTTTTCCCTGAAATTTAAGTATTACTACATTGAAATTTCAAATTTTCACCAAATGGATTTTTTATTTTTTTAAATAAACCTAGTAGTTTAGAAACTACATTAAATTTTCTACAGATTCTATTCTTACATATTTTTGAAATAATATAGATAACTTATTCAAATTTTTATGTCAATTTGCCTAACTTTGATTTTCTGAATTTTTATCACCACTTAAGGGCCTATTTTTTCCATGATGATCTTGCACATACCCTCCTTTGGTGCTTATTTTGATAAGTATTGCCTTGAAATTTCCTTTGATTTTCCACTTCGTTGAAAACTGGTTTAGTCTTTGAGCTTTTTCCTTCTTCAAGTCCTAGACCACCTTTATCCTTTGCAGGTTTCTAAGATGAAATCAACTCATCAAGCATTCTAGAACTTGCCTTGAACCTTTCTTGATGAGATTTCAATTTTTTCAGATTAGCTCTTAGGGTTACTAATTCTTGTTCAAGCTTATCACATTTTTCTGTCAAGTCTGATTGATAATCTCTTTCAAACATCCTTCCTCTATCTTTCCTTGTTCAATTTCCAATTTTAGATTCTCTTCCACACTTTTGCTTTCTTAAAGTTTCATTCCTTGATTCTCAACAATATCCTTTGCTTCCTTTAGTTCCTGGTTAACTTCTTTATGTTTCAACTTCAACTTCTGGATCTGATTCCTTAGTTTTTGAATGCATTCATCTGCTTGGTTGAAATTTTATTTTAGCTCTTCATTTTCAGACTTTGTAATATTTGTTCTTAATTCTTCATCCAAGTCAGATCCGTTCACCCTTTTTTTCAAACTACCAAGATCTCCTTCGAGCTATTTCATTCCAAAGGACCAAGCTCTGATGCCAATTATTGAATTGGACAACTGAGAGGGTGGGTGAATTAGTTGTCCCCAAATTAAACCCTTAAATCATTTACCAAAACAAAACCCTAACACTTATTAAATTATTAAACATTAAGTGCAAGTGCAAAAACTTAAATCCAACACATAAACACAATAACACCAGATTTACACAAAAAACCCAATAAGGGAAAAAACATAGTGAGGATTAACTCACATTATAAAGAATATCAAAATCGATTACAAAAGGCTCACTGCCTAAGGTTCACTGTCAATAGGAATAACTGTCCATAGGGCTGCAAATTAGAGATACAAAAGATGGCTTACTGCCAGTATATAAAAGTTATGGCAAACTACCAAAAGTATGAACTGATGGAAGACACCTTCCTTGTGAAAAATTTAGTTCCAAATGAATCTCAGTATAAGTAGTACTACTTCTCCTAGCAATCACTCAATAATTTTATTCTGGTCTTCAGCTAATAAATCATTTAGGCTCACACCATAGACTTGCATCGCTCACACACACTTATCTATCTTCTCTAGAGAGTCATATATATATAAGTATATTTCATTTATCAATTAGGTTGGATTAATCCGCGTTCACGAAATGAAGGTACCCACTGATCTATACATAACATGAGTGGGGGGACCGCCCTACCGGGGAGGTTGTTCAGTCAACAAAACAATATTCAAAGTAGCAACTTATCTGGCACTAAATGTAGATGTAGGTTTGGGAGTTAGTGAGTTATGAGTTGCTTCAATAGAAATAGTTATTTAGGTGCAAGTGTAGGTGTAAGTGTAGGTGCAATTGTAGGTGTAAGTGTAGGTGGTGTTAAGGTAGGTAAGGTTGGGTAGGTAAGATGAGTATTGGTTGCTTCCTTCATCCTTCGTTCCATCCTTGGTTTCCACGTTCAAGAATTGTAATCTGACCTTCCAATTCCAATATCTTGTCCCTATTACACTATTCCCTCCCACCCAAGAGTAATTTGACATTCCAATTCAAAGAAATTTCCCCTACAATTCTATGGGGCCCACAGAACAACTAGACTAGCTATGTATGGGTGCATGTGTACTTCTGAAACAACATTGCAACACGGTGCCTGCAGAGCATCTTAATATTAGCAGCTACTGAACCAGCCTAACAAGGGACAAAGATTCTTTATACGGAAACTGCATTCTCTTGAAAATCAATCTTATCAGAACCATATAAGATTAACACATTTCTTACCCATGTAGTACATCATATTAAGTTGGCTAAGATCTATACAAAACATCCCCAAGGTAGATTCAATCTTCTTAATACGTAACATGTGTTAGGTTAGCCAAAACTGGGACCCAAACATAAAAGCTCCAAACTGTCATGCAACTGTAGTGTACAAAGTTAAACTCTATCATTGATAACTTACTGCTCCCAACACATAACTTCTCAAGATCTTGAATATAGTTGTCTGAGTGAATCATAATGGAATAGTTAAGATATCAGAGTCATAGCTTGTCTTGCAATAGAATATGGACCCAAACACCAAAGCACTGGTTCACTGATAAAGAAAATCTTTGATAGGGAATAACTTTCGATAAACATCTCATACATTTGGTACTATGTTGACATCAATGACAACCATTTCATGAAATCCAATTTCCAACAGTCTCATTTCCAACATTTCTCAATTTCATGTGTTTGTGCTAATGTTTTTGGATATTCTGTTGGTGTTGGAATATTCCAAGATATTGTATAATTTTGATACATGGTGTGCAAGATGTTTTTGGCCTTGGTGAAGTTTAAATTTGGTTGCTTGATAATGTTAATGTCAGTTTAGTTGACCTGGTATGTTAGTGTTGTTTGTGGATGAGCTTCATGGTTTGTGAAAGCTTGGTGTAGAGTGTGGTGTAGATTTGGGTCCTATTTAACCCTTGATGTGGTACACCCTCACTTCTTTCCACCATGGAGGTGTTTGGTGCTGACGTATTTGGTGGTAAAACATTTGAGGTGGATACATTTAATTGAAGCCGACTTAAAAAGAAGGTTATTTGAGGTTGTGCAAGATATATACACAAGGTAAATTGTTTGGAGATAAATGTGGTTTGGAATGATGCATATGTGATCATGTGTTGAGATCAAAGTGCGATCAAGAACACCTAAGACTACCAGAAGCAGTGTGTAGAAGGTGTCTACATTTTAGTGTGCCAAAATTTGTTGGAGGCAATGAGTTGAAGGTTGTAGATGGTAAAGAAATATTGTTGTGGTTTCTCTATTTGATCTAAGGTAGTGAACCTCCTTGTAATTGTTTCTTTGTAATCTAGAAGAAGTGATCTTGGGTAGTGGGCCCTGGTAGTGAGCCTTTATTTTTTTATTTTTGGACAATGAGTCCTCTAGACATTGAGCCTCTTGTAATTGGTTTTAGTTTTCATATAGTGATTTAATCCTTACCATTTTTTTTCCCTTCTAAGGTTTTCCACATAAATATCTCGTGTTTCATTGTGAATGTTTTTGGATGTGTTTTTGTTTCATTTATTTACATGCTAATTCTTAATAAGGGTTTGAATTTTTTAATGTACAACTGATTCACCCCCATCTTAGTTGTCTTGTGTGTCTAACATGTCTCATGTGTATACATGGTTTATCAAGTTGGTACAAGTATTGTGTGCATTGGCTACATGTGTTATTGAGAGAACATGGCCAACAATGCTCAAAGGTTTTTGTTGATTGATATTTTTCATAAAAGAGAAGATATTATACCTATTTGGGATCAAGGTTAGAGAAAATAATATCTACCCTAGATGTTGCATGTAGCTGAACTATAGGTGTTGTAGGACTATTTGTGGATGAAGATTGAAAATTATACAAGAAAATTTCCTTATCTAATATCTTCTAATATAAATTTAGATAGTTTCCATTAAACACTAGAGAAAATCTTCTAGATCAATGGTTTTTAATTGAATAGAACCATTCTAGTAGAATCATTCAATTTCATAAGGGGCCAACCATCTAGTTTGTATTTATGATCCTTATACCTTGAGGCATCTAAGAATGCCCAATCTCCTTTTTGGAAAAAAATAGATTTGATAAATTGGTCATGCCACATTAGTCCTTGCTTCTATACTATGTCAATATGGTGACTCCTTAATTCATCAAGAGCATTAAGCTACATGATCCTTTCTTGTGTTGTAGATGATTCCATAACCAATTGAATTATTGTGAGAAATGTCTTATTTTCAAATTCAATTGGAAGTACAAGTTTGATGTCATAAACCATTTCATATGGTACAAAACTTTCAATGGTCTTCCAAATTGTTCCATATGCCAAAACTACCTCAAGAAGGTGAGCCACCCAATCTTTACGGTGTAATGCAATTGTTTTAGTCAATATTGCTTCTCATTATATTGTGGATGGTATGGGGTAGAATTAATGTGCATGATATTGTATTCATTAACTAGTTCTCTAATCAAATTTGAAGTGAGTTGAGGTCTCTATTCTACAACGATTTCTTTGAATACTTTATTGTATAGGAGAAAATTTTCACCCCTTATGTAAATTCCCCTTTTACACTCCCTCACCTTAGAAAACCAAATTTGAAGGAAAAAATCCACATTAGCCCGTTGCTTTCATTCCACTTGGCATCTGTTTTGTGCGTCAATAGAAGAATAATTGCTGGGGATGCCCACATGACGTGCAGATGTTCACATGGCGTGCTTATGTCCCTGAAGGATTTCTATGTATGAAGCTAGCAGAGGCGCTACACTTCCTATTGGGGTCGATTTCTAATTCCCCTCTTTGACCAACCGACCCGAATATTGTCATTTTTCTCATTCTCCCCTAAAAAGCACTTCATTCCTTCATTTCATCTCTCCATGTATTCAATTCATCCTCCTAGAAATTTTCATCTCTACAAAAGCCTTCAAGCAACACTTTGGCACTCCATAGTAGTAATGACAACACTCCATCAACTCCATAGAGAAAGTGTGGAACAACACCATTGTAGTAGGGGCTTGAGTCCTCTCATTTTCTCCCCCATTAGCTAGTGAGCTCTTGGTGGAGGTGGTAAGAATTTTGACTCCTCTCCTCTATGATTTGGTTGAGTAGTACAATACTATTTTTTAGTGTTATTGTGTTCTTTAATTTTATTCTTCTTTTATCATAATTTTCTCTGCAATTGCTATCTTGGCTATCCATGGAGGTGGAAACACCAAAATGAGGGTATGACTAAGGTAGACCCCTATACAACCCCCCAAAATTTTTCCTCTTTCTTGTGTGTAGGTGGATGTGCATTTTGAGCTCGCTAGTGAAAAATCTCTTTTGTGAGATCATTTTTTCCACCCTAGCTTTAATCTATTTGATTGTATATCTCTTATTTATTGTGTTATTTTGTTCCCCTAAAAACCATTAGCTAGGTTGTCAACTTGTTTTCTGGCAGTTCTCATCATACTTTCGATCCTCTGGTCATATAGATGCCAACACACCTGAGAGATGCTAATGTGCCACACTATCATCCCATAATCGCGCTTCCATCCTTGGGTAGAGAGATACCTAAGGCACAGTGTTGAACCTAAAAATCAACTTACCTAGCCCCAAAACTGGTTTTGGGTCTAAAGAGTGGTTGTAGGACCTTATAGTCCTCATCATTCTCATCCCTCATTTTGAAACATCCCTTTAGACTGAGGTAAGTTAGGGTACCATTCTGCTCTTGGCCCTCCATGACCTGGGGCCTTGAACATGGTTGGCCCCCCTCTCTTACATTTTTGGTGCACCCGATGTGAACCATTTTGGTTCTATTTTTCAATACTGAAAGATCCTTTCCTCGTATTCTAGGAGTGTTGTAGGTGAGAGTGCTATGAGGCTTCTACCTTACAACCCAACCTGTGACCCCTAGTAGGCATATTTGGAAGGTTCCAAAAGTATTGTGTAACGAAACCTTTATTGGGTCACTATCTTGTCCTATAACCTTTGGGAGGCTCTAAGAAAAGTGTCGTCTAGTGTGCATAATGGCCTCATTTTTGCACCAACCTATTCCCTTTGTGTAGCCTGTGAGTAGTGGTACTGGTATAACCTTCACCTCATAGGATCTTCCGATGGGCTTTAATAGAGAACCATCTCCTCTTTATATTATTTCATGAATCAATGGAAACACTATAATAGGTGTTCTTGTTGATCCGAGATATCAAGTGAATATCATAACTGAGGATATCATGCTAATAAATTTTTTGCATAAAGATGGGTATGATGCACTCGTGAGCACCATCAACACATACGATGGAATTTTTGTACCTCCTCTAGGTAGTATTTTCCTGTCAGTTCTCGTTGGATGTAAATTCATGAACCTTTTGTTTGACATTATCCTGGGGGTCTGAACTCTTCAGAGTGAAGTTGGGTATCCCCTAGCTAGTAGCTATGAATGTAGTTCCCTTAGTTGTGCATAAATGTTTGAAATTAATTCATGAGCTTTCCGTACATGTGATCCACGACACTAGCTATAGACCGTTGGTTGCGCGAGGTAGTTGCTCCTTAGATTACTTTTGGCCTACACCCATTGGTCCTCTCCCACCTAGAAGGGACCTCTTGCACTATACATATAAAAATTATAAGAAAGGGAACCTAATGCCGAAAGTGAGATACCCTCCATCACCTTATGTTGTCTTGCATAGGGCATGTTTAAAAGCTAACAGTGATGTCGCCAAGGTGCATAGAAGAGAAGAAGAGAAGTGGTCCTGAGACCCTCTTTCTTCCTCTTCCATTTCTCAGCCTAACACTTCCTCTCAACCTATTGTAGCACCATCAGGTTCCACCCCACATTTGTGTGAGAACCCTATGGTGCCCACTTGGTGAAAGCCTAAGCATCTTGCATTTAAGCTTCTTGTCCTACTCATGAAGGCTAGGCTCGTTCACTATGGCAGGAGGAAGAGTCCCCATAGAGATTTATCTATGTCTCGGCCTCCACGACTTCCCACCACTTTTGCTCCCAAAGCAGTAAATGGGAAGAGGCTTGCTGCTGAAGCACTTGAGCTGACTCCCCTTACTGCTTCTCAAATTGTCCCTCCTGCTCCCATTTAGGAGTTTGTTCCTCCACTAGAAATGATTGTAGTGGTCATTCCCATGGTTGAGCAGGAGCCTTCTATTCCTTTGCAGCCTTTGACCTCTAGCTCAAAGAGCTGAAGAAACCGCCTTGTGCGTGAGTGTAAGCATCAATGAAAGGATCTTGAGGTTGATTAGGCCACTTTGTAAAAAAAGGATGAGGAGAGGACCACCCCTGTGTCAAGGCCTATTATGATGTCTTCCCCTCTCCTTTCTCCTGCTTCTATTCAACCTAGTTTAGTCTCCCCTCTAGCTCCCATTGTGAGTGCACTTGACCCCAAAAAGGTGTAGGTGTTTATCGCTCCTTTAGTAGAACCACCCTTACTAATATCCCTTTTGGATGTCCCTCCTTTTTCAAAACCCGTAGATATGATAAACACTTTAGTGGTATCTGTTGTAGTTTTCTCCTCCTCTTCCTTTGTGCCTCTCTCCTCGCTTGTAGGGAGTTCACACTCCTCGATGAAGTAGAAGACAGAGGTTGGTCCTTCCAACAATGGAGGATGCAAGAAGAGCCCATCCTCTTTAAAGGGTGGTCTTGCACTGACTTGTTCCATCCTAGTAAGGGAACCAACCCCATGTTCCCCTAAGTTTGTCACCACTTCTGAATTGTTCACCGAGCCTAGCGATGAATCTCGAGAGAATTCTTCCCCATCCATCAAAGTAAAACATGACACTCCAATAAAGTGCTTGTTTAACTATTTGGATGAATTTTCGGCCTTGTCATTGATCTTCACAAAATCGCTGACCTTAGCTCCACAAGAGCTTAGTGGAGGGGACCTTGTGAGGCCCTCTTCCTTAGCCCTTGTTGCGGGAGGGTCAAAAGCTCCTCCCCTTAACATTCCACCATTGTAGTATCATCCTCCTTCCCCCTACAATGATCTAGGTTAGGGGAGGCCCCTTTTCTTTATCTTTAGATTATATGTGTGTGTGTGTGGTGTGTTCCCTCATGATTGTGCGATGTGTTCCTGGATGACCCTTGCCACCCTTGTTGGTGCTTGGATACAAGAGTGATTTTTGTGTCGTAAACCTTCCTCTATTTTTTTCATCATTCTTCCATGTTTGTGACTTGATTTTCAGAAAATTGGGGACGATGCAAAGTGTTGGGGGCATTTAGGCTTCCCTTCCATGTTGACCCAATTTTTAATTTTTACTTTGTCTTCCATGCATTCTTCCTAATCTAGTTGGGGATTGATGAAATTTCACCTTGCACCATGGTTACCTATTATTTATAAAAACATGAGCAGATCTAACCCCATGAAACCAGACGCCCTGTGCCCTTTGCTTGTGTTTGTCTCTCATTTTCAATATTTTTTCTCTTTCTCTCTTATTTTCTTTAGTTTTCCCTTTCATATGTGACAACACCATCTCTATAACACTTCAATTTTAAAAAAATCATTCGCTTCCAACAAATATTTTCTTGAGAATTTTCCCAAACTTCTTTTCAAGAAACCATATTCGCGACTTCGACCCTTAATAGAGAATGTTTCCATCATCATGGGTTTGTAAAGAAAGAACTTGAGAAGCTTCCTCTGAGATTGGAATAGCTTTGACCTTCCCCTTATGTGGGGGCATCTTCTTCCTTTCGAATTCCTTGATCAAGTGAACATCTTTCAAAAGGATTCCTTGATGATGAATCGATTTGAAAAAGAACATCTCTTTCATACTTTCAAACAAGATTTCCCTTGAGTGGACCCCTTCCTCACATCGGGCTCTTGAGGGACCCCTTTAAAATTTTTCCAACTTATTAGCAGTCTGCGTGACTATCCGCTTACTTTCCTACGTGACCATTTTTTGACATGTTCTATTTATGGGTAAACATGTTGCTTTGCAAGTGCACTTGTAAAGCTGCTTCTTGACTCTATGGAGTCCCCTTCCTTTGGTTTCCTCCATGTGAGAGATCTTGGGGGATACCTCCCTACAGGTCTGCAAACCTGTAGGGTTCTTCCTTTGAGCTTCCTCCATGCAAGAGATCTTGGGGGTCACTCCCCTACAAATATACGAGTCTATAGGGCACTTTTTTAGGTTTCCTTGATGTGAGAGATCTTGGAGGATACCTTCCTTGTAGATCTGCAGGCCTGTGAGGCACTTTTCTTAGTTTCCTTCATGTGAGAGATCTTGGAGGAACCATCCTTGCAGGTCTGTGGGCTTGTAAGGCGCTTACTTCTCGGTTTCCTTCATGTGAGAGATCTTTGAGGACACCTTCCTTGCAAGTTTGTAGGCTTGTAATCCACTTACTTCTTGGTTTCCTTCATGTGAGAGATCTTGGAGGAGACCTTCCTTGTAGGTCTATGGGTCTGTAAGGTGCTTACTTATCAGTTTCCTTCATGTGAGAGATGTTGGAGGATACCTTCCTTGCAGGTTTATGGGCTTGTAAAGTGCTTACTTCTTGGGGCTTCCTTCATGTGAGAGATCTTGGGGGTCACCTCCTTGCAAATCTACGGGCTTGTAAGATGCTTTCATTCTACATCTTCATGGTTTTGTGAGACTATGGAGTCTTTTGTTCCAGTCTGTGCTTTCGAGCTTGCTAGATCATGATTTACTTCCTTGATGGTTCAGGTATACATTTCTAACCCTACTACTCTTCCAACCTACTTTATCGAAGCACTCATCAATTTTCATGCTCACTTGCAACCCTTATGAAAATTCCCTTTTTACACTCCCTCACCTTAGAAAACCAAATTCAAAGGCAAAAACCCACATCAACCCATTTTCTTTGTTCCACTTGGCATCTATTTTGTGTGTCAGTAGAAGAATAACCCTGCATGACATGCAAACGTCTGCACGATGCACTTACGTCCTTGATGAATTCCTATGTTTGAAGCCAACAAAGGTGTTACACTTCCTATTGGGGTTGATTTGTAATGCCCCTCTTCAACCAACCGACCCGAATATGGCCATTTTTCTCATTCTCCCTTCAAAAATGCTCTTCATTCCTTCATTTCATCTCTCCAAGTATTCTATTCATCCTCCTAGCAATTTTCATCTCTACACAAGACTTCAAGCAACACTTTGGCACTCTATAGCAGAAAAGACAACACTCCATCAACTCTGTAGATCAAGTGTGGAACAACACCATTGCAATAGGGGCTCGAGTCCTCTCATTTTCTCCCCCATTACCTGGTGATCTCTTGGTGGAGGTGGTAAGAATTTTCACTCCTCTCCTCTATGATTTGGTTGAGTAGCATAATATTGTTTTGTAGTGTTATTGTGTTCTTTACTTTCATTCTTCCTTTATCATACTTTTCTCTACACTTTCTATCTTGATTTTCCATGGAGGTGGAATCACCAAAATAGGGGTCTGACTGAGGTAGACCCTTATACAACCCTCGAACAATTTTCCTCTTTCTTGTGTGTAGGTGTATGTGCATTTAGAGCTAACTAGCGAATAGGCTCTTTTGTGAGATCATTTTTTCCACCCTAGCTTTAATCTATTTTATTTATCATATTTGATTGTATATCTCTTATTTTATAGTGTTGTTTTGTTCCCCTAAAAACCATTAGCTAGGTTGTCCGCTAGTTTTTTGGCAGTTCTCATTGTACTTTCGATCCTTTGGTCATACAGACGCCAGTGCACCTAAGAGACACCAGTGTGTCACGTTGTCGTCCTGAAACTGTGCTTCCATCCTCAATGCAGAGAGCTACTTGAGGCACATGTTGAACTCAAAAACTGGCTTGCCTAGCAAAAAAATTGGTGTTGGGTCTAAAGAGTGGTTGTAGGAACTTATAGTCCTCATCATTCTCATCCCTCATTTCGAAACATCCCTTTAGACTGAGGTAATTTAAGTTAGCCTTCCGCTCCT
This sequence comes from Sequoiadendron giganteum, assembly GCA_007115665.2. Classification (NCBI taxonomy): domain Eukaryota; kingdom Viridiplantae; phylum Streptophyta; class Pinopsida; order Cupressales; family Cupressaceae; genus Sequoiadendron; species Sequoiadendron giganteum. The sequence goes on along the minus strand of CM021101.1, from coordinate 250,984,081 downwards.
GGCCCTCCATGACCTAGGGCCTTGAACATGGTTGGTCCCCCTCTCTGACATTTATGTTGAGTAAAAATTTCTTCATATAAGAAGTCAACCACCTTGTTGTCTCTTACATGCTTTATAGATCATAACTCCACTCACTTTGTTAAACAATCAGTGTAGACCAATATATATTCCTTTTTGTTTGAAGTAGGATCAATTGGGCCTATGAAGTCAATTCCCCATTTGTCAAAATATGTTGTGAACAAATATGATTGCATCAGAATCTCATTGTTGTGGGTGGGAGAAACCATCCTTTGGAATTTATCACATATTATTGCAAATTTGAATACATCTTTTTAAAGGAATCTATGATCATAGAAGCAACTTCCTACACTAATCTAAGTAGGAGTGAATAGAATTTTTTTCATTTTCACACCTTTAAAAGGTTGCATTAATGAGAAACACACAGGAAAGGTAACATAGAACAACTTGATGTAAGTATACATCTAAGAGGATTTCAACAACATAACAATATGAGAAAATCAAAGAGTAGAAGAAAGATAGACAGAATAGAACAAACACCGATATACGTGGGGAAAACCCTTTTGGGTAAAAATTCCTACCCTCCAAAAGAATAGTACCAATGTATTAGTACAAAAGAGAGTTACAATACACCCTAGGCACAATGCTACTTCAACAAATGTTTCACACCAAACATCTGTTTAGGAGTCAAACCATTTCCAATTCAATACCTACAAACCATCTATGCATTCTACAATGCAAGGCATCTTATTTATAGGAGATACAAGCTTTGAGAGGCTTATAGAAGAGTTTAGGTGTCCAAACCCATGTGGCAATAATAACTCATTCCATAAGCATGATTTGGACACTTGTACAACATTCTCTTACATTTCTTACAATTGTCATAACATGTCAAACCTCTCTCCAAGCTTGGGCGCCTAAGTCATGCTTCTAGTGTGTTATAAAAAATTCCTTAAAAATGTCATATAACATGTGCCATAAAAGTTTTTCACACTTTCAACACATTCAACAAACAAAGAATAAGTCAAACATAACTATCACACTTATTCTTTCACACACTTTTGTCATACACCACTAAGGCACCACAATTTCTCCATGCAAAATATACCTTATGACACATCATAGAATATATCATAAGATGACACCACTTGTCCTACGTCCATGATTAAAAGATGGTATGCCTAACTCCACATGTGATGAAGATGTGTCATACAATCACCTCCAACGGGGATGCACCTAGCTAGTGGGTCCCACTTAATGACATGAAATTGTAGGCATTTAATTAAAATAAAAAAATACAATAATACATTAAATAATTTAATGTTAGGACTCTAAGGTTGAAACACCTTATTCCCAACATTCTCCCACTTGTTGAAGACTTGCCAAGAGTAAAATTAAATCAACGGATCAGGGCCCCAAGGCCCATATAATCAAAACACCATGTATACTTTTTTGTGCTCATTGGTTTTGTCAATGCATCTGCAACATTCGCCAAAGTGTCAACCTTCTATAGTTTCCCCTTTCCATCTTCTATCATATCATGAAAAAAGTGATAAGGTACATCAATGTGCTTTGTTCTAGCATGGAAGGAATGATTCTTTGCTAATCATATCACACTTTTACCATTCCCAATAAACATCATATCATCTACATATAAAAAAAATGAGAATACGACCACTATCAATTTTAAAATATACACAATGTTCAGATTTAGATCTCTGAAACCCCAATGACAACACATAAGTATCAAAATTCTTATACCACATTCTGGGAGACTGTTTCAAACCATAAAGAGACTTCTTCAGTTTGCAAACCAAATTTTCTTTACCTTTTAAAATGAAGTGCTTTGACTATGACATGGATATCTCTTCCTGCAAATCACCATGAAGAAATGTTGTCTTCACATCCATTTGTTCTACTTCTAAATTATGTGTTGTTATAAGTGATAATAGAAGGCAGATAGATGTTAGCTTTGCTATCAGAGAGAATATCTCCCCATAATCAATTTCTTCTATGTAAGAGAACCCCTTAGTGAATACTTCTCAATACTGCTATCAAGACCACACTTTTTCTTGAAAACCCATTTACAACCAAAAGGTTTGTGTCCAGTAGGAAAAGGGGATCTGCTAGATCCCAAGTCTTTTTTTTCTTTAATGAAGCCATCTCATGATCCATGGCTTGCATCCAAGAATCTGAATCATTCATACCTATTGCCTCTCTCATAGTCCTAGGCTCATCAGTATTAGTAATCAAGGCAAAAATGTAATTGGAATCCAACAATAAATAACCAAACCTTTTCGGTTTCTGCCTTTCTCGTGTAGACCTCCTCAAAGGCTGAGGTTGAGGTTCTTCTTCTTTAGAAATTTCAAAGCTGTTTGAGCTCTCCTCATCATCTAGTCCATCAAGAGTATGTAGTTTTTCTTTCTCCAGAGTAGGTAGAAACTAAACTACCTACTTTTATTTCTCCTCTTTTTCTAGTTGCAACTCAACATAGGAAGGTTTCATCTCTCTGAAGGTCACACTTCTACTGAAGATAATTTTCTGCGCTCTTGGATCCCAAATCTTCTATTGTTTTACATCGACACCATAGCCAATAAATATGCACTTAACAAATTTTTTCTCCAACTTAGACCTCTTCTCAATTGGAACATGAGCATAAGCTTCACAACCAAATACTCTGAGTTGTCTCATTGAAGGCTTCTTTCCAAACCATGCCTCCATGGGTGTCTTTTCAACAAATGCTGATGTAGGAGATCTATTTATCAAATAACATGCAGTGGCTATAGCTTCAACCCAAATTTTTTGTTCAAGGCTAGCACCACTCAACATACTCCTAGCCCTTTCCATCAACATTTTGTTCATCCTCTCTACAACTTCATTTTTTTGTGGAGTGTAGGGAGTAGTCTTATTTCTCTCAATCCCATGCTCTTTACATAATTTGTCAAAATCTATTGAACAAAACTCACCACCATTATCAGACCTCAAACACTTAATCTTTCTACTAGTCTAATATTCTACCAAGGCCTTAAACTCCTTAAACCGACTAAAGACTTTAGCTTTACTTCTAAGGAAATAAACAAATGTCCTTCTACTGTAGTCATATATGAAAGGAAAAAATATACATCTTTTGAAAATGAAGGAACATTTACAGGACCAACTACATCTGAATGCACATAGTCCAAGACCCCAAAAGACTTATGAGAACTAGAGTAAAAAGAAACAAGGTGTTGTTTATTGTAGACACAATGTTCACAAAATTAAAACTCCATATTACAATCATCAAGGCCTTCAAAAAGGATCTTCTTTTTCAAGGTTCTAAGACCCTTCTCACTAATGTGACCAAGTCGTTGGTGCCATAAAATTGCCTTTTTTACAGGAAGCTTCATTTCCATGGAATGAGCACCCTTATGTACCAAAAATGTACAACCATTAGATATAGCTACAACATACTTCTTCTCTACATTATTTGATGGTGAGGATGAAGAATCCAAAGGTCTCTCATTCAATACATAAGAAGAAATATTAAATTGAAATGAACATGCATCTAGCCGGTACAAAGTGCCCATATAGACACCCTTAACCAACACCATAGCTCCTCTTGTCATCTTGTATCCTCCACTAGAGAAAACAAATTACACTCCAAAATCATTCAGTTTACTTATAGAAAGTAGGTTTTGTGCCAAACCTAAGATATGCAAGACACCATCAATCCCCTTCACTCTTCCATCAGGGAATCTGATCTTGACTCTTCCACAACCAACAATTTTAAGATAAGAATCATCACCTAGGTACACCTTTCCACCATTGTATTCTTGATACTTCGAGAACCAATCTCTATGAGAGGTCATGTGGAAAGATGCACCCGAATCGATCAACCATACATTATCTGATGTATGGGCTGCTAAGGTTGCAATAAAAGCTTCTCCATCATCTTGGGATGATTTCTCAGATTCAGAATCAGAGAAAGACTTATTCTTTTTCTTCTCCTCCTTCTTACAATATTTTTGAATGTGACTGAAATCACCACAATTCCAACATATTTAGTTGGAATTCTTGCTAGGAGACTTAGATCTCCCTAGAGACTTTGAATTAGACTTTTTCTCTTTCTTCTTGCCTTTCTCCTTTGTTCTACCATGAACAACAAGGGCCTCCTTAGCCTTCTCAAATTATTTTCTCCGCATCTCTTCAAATAACAATAAAGCAACCACCTCATCCATCTTGAAGGTGGTTGGTTTGCTTCCAATAGCCATAACTAGGTGATCTCATGCATCTAGAAACAAACACAATAGGAGCATGCAACAGTCTTGATCATCAATCTTGTCTCCAACAGAACCTAGTTGAGCAACCAACATATTGAAAGAATTTATATGATCCACAATGGATCCTCCATCTTCCATCTTCAGAGAGTACATCTTCTTTCTCAAGAACAACTTATTTACCAAGGACTTGGATTGATAAACATCTCCAAGTTTCTTCCATAAAGAAGCAACAATATTTTCCTCATGAACATTCAAGAGAAAAAAATCAACCAAACAGAGTTTGATAAAACCCTTGGCTTTCTGATCCAAGAGATCCCAATCTTCTTGTTTCATGGTTATAGGTTTGGTTTCTAAAACTATAACCCATAGGTCATGATCTACAAGCATGTCTTCCATCTTCATCTTCCAAAGCTAAAATTTTCCATCTCGATCCTTCCAGATGTGTTTTCCATCTCTTCCTACAACAAAGGTCACAAAACACCCTTTTGCAAGATACCCACTTAATAAAAAATTAGTACAAAAAACCCTTATAATCCAACAAATGAATCAAGGTTGGCCAAGCTCTAATAGCAACTAAAAGGAAGCCATGATTACGGAAGCAACTTACTACACTAATGTAAGCATGAGTGAATAGAAAAACTTTCATTTTAACACCTTTAAACAGTTGCATTAATGAGAAACACATAGGAAAGGTAACATAGAACAACTTGATGTAAGTTTATATCTAAGAGAATTTCAGTAGCATAACAGTATGAGAAAATAAAAGAGTAGAAGAAAGATAGACAAAATAGAAGGGACACTGATATATGTGAGGGAAAACACTTTTGGGTAAAAAACCCCATCCTCCAAAAGCACAGTACCAATGTATTACTTCAAAAGAGAGTTACAATACACCCAAAGCACACTGCTACTTCAACAAATGCTTCACATGAAACATCTATTTAGGAGACAAACCATTTGCACTTCAATACCTACAAATAAATTATTCATTCTATAATGCAAGGCATCTTATTTATAGGAGATACAAGCTTTGAGAGGCTTCTAGAAGAGTTTAGGCATCCAAACCCATGTGGCAATAATAACTCATGTCATATGCATGGTTTGGCCACCTGTACAACATTCTCTTACATTTCTTAAAATTGTCATAACATGCCAAACCTCTCTCCAAGCTTGGGTGCCTAAGTCATTCTTCTTGTGTGTTATGAAAAATTCCTTACAAATGCCATATAAAATGTGCCATAATTTTTTTTCACACTTTCAACACATTCAAAAAACAAAGAATAAGTTAAACATGACTATCACACTTATTCTTTTACACACTTTTGGCATACCCCACTAAGGCACCACAATTTCTCGATACAAAATATACCTTATGACGCATCATATAATATATCATAAGATGAAACCACTTGTCCTAGGTCCATGATTCCAAGATGGGATGCCTACCTCCACATGTGATGAAGATGTGTCACACAGTCACCTTCAACAGGGATGCCACCTAGCTAGTGGGTCCCACTTAATGACATGAAATTGTAGGCAATTAATTAAAAAAAATAGATACAATAATAAATTAAATAATTCAATGTTATGACTCTAAGGTTCAAACATCTTATTCCCAACATTCTCCCACTTTTTGAAGACCTACCAAGAGTCAAATTAAATCAATGGCTTAGGGCCCCAAGGCCCATAGATTTGAAACACCATCTAAACTTTTTTGTGCTCACTAATTTCATCAATTCATCTCCAACATTCGTCAAAGTGTCAACCTTCTCTAGGTTCACCTTTCCATCTTCTATCATATCACAAAAAAAGTGATACTATACATCAATGTGCTTTGTTCTAGCATGGAAGGTAGGATTCTTTGCTAAGCATATTGCACTTTGATTGTCACAAGAAATAATAATTTATTCTGCATCTAAACCAATATCAAAACACAATCACTTAAGCCAAATGGCTTCCTTACAAGCATGAGTGGCTTCCATATACTCTGCTTCTATCATGGACAAAGCGACTACAACTTGTCACTTACTCATCCAACTTATAACACCACCAAACATCATAAATACATAGCCACTGGTGGATCTTCTACTATCAATGTGACCTACCCAATCTGAATCTACATATCCTCGAATGCTCACAAAATTCTAAGGTCTGGTAGGATAACCATGAAAACATAAGGCATACATGGAAGTGTCTCATAAGTATTTGAAAACTCTCTTAATCACATACCAATACACCCATCCAAGATTAGCCATGAAATGGCTAAGGACTCCCATTTCTTGGGCAATGTATGGCCTTGTACACACCATTGAATACATTAGACTGCCAACTGCACTTGCATATGGTACTCTAGTCATGTCTTCCATCTCAGTAGGAGATGTTGGACAATCATTCAAATAGAGCTTCATCCCTTGCATCATAGAAACAACTAACTATTTGCAATCTACCATGTTGAATCTCTCCAACACCGAGTTCACATACTTGCTCTGGCTTAACTAAAGCTTTCTATGATCTTTGTCTCTTATGATTTCCATTCCTAGAATGTACCTACCTGAACCTAGGTCTTTCATTTCAAACTGTGCTAACAACTGAAACTTCAAATCTGAAATCATACTTTTACCATTCCCAATAAACAACATATCATCTACATATAAAACAATAATGAGAATGCAACCACTACCAGTTTTAAAATATAGACAATGGCCAGATTTAGATCTTTGAAACCCCAATGACAACATATAAGTACCAAAATTTTGATACCACATTTTGGGAGACTGTTTCAAACCATAAAGAGACTTCTTTAGTTTGTAAACCAAATTTTCTTTACCTTTTACAATGAAGTGCTCTAGCTATGACATGTATATCTCTTCCTCCAAATCACCATGAAGAAATGTTGTCTTCACATCCATCTATTCTACTTCTAAATTGTGTGCTAGTGTAAGTGATAAAAGAAGTCAGATAGATGTTAGCTTTGCTACAGGAGAGAATATCTCCCCATAATCAATTCCCTCTACTTGAGAGAACCCCTTAGTGACCATTTTTTCCTTATGCTTCTCAATACTACTATTAGGACCACACTTTTTCTTGAAAACCCATTTACAACCAACAAGTTTACGTCCAGTAGGCAAAGGTACTAGATCTCGAGTCTTGTTTTCCTTTAATGAAGCCATCTCCTCATCCATGGATTGTATCCAAGAATTTAAATCATTCATACCTATTACCTCTCTCATATTCCTAGGCTCATCACTATTAGTAATCAAGGAAAAATGCAACTATAATCCAACAATGAATAACTAAACCTTTCCAATTGCCTCCTTTCTCATGTAGACCTCCTCAAAGGCAGAGGTTGAGGTTATTCTTCTTCAGAACTTTCATATCTTCTTGAGCTCTCTTCATCATTAGGTCCATCAGGAGTACGTAGTTCTTCTTTCTTTAAAGTAGGTGGAAACTGAACTACCTCCTTCTTTTGTTTCTCCTCTTTTTTCTAGTTGTAGCACAACAAAGGAAGGTTTTATCTCTCTGAAGATCACACTTTTTCTGTAGAGAACTTTTTGTGCTTCTGGATCGTAAAGCTTGTATCCATGGACATCGACACTGTAGCCAATAAAGATGCACTTAATAGCTTTTTTCACCAACTTAGACCTCTTCTTAATTGGAACATGAGTATAAGCTTCACAACCAAATGCTCTGAGATGTATCATTGAAGGATTCTTACCAAACCATGCCTCCATGGGTGTCTTTTCAACAAGTGCTGATGTAGGAGATCTATTTATCAAATAACATATAGTGAATATAGCTTCAGCCCTAAAATTTTGTTCAAGGCTAGCACCACTCAACATACTCCTAGCCCTTTCCATCAATGTTTTGTTCATCCTCTTTGCAACTTTATTTTGTTGTGAAGTGTAGGGAGTAGTCTTATGTATCTCAATCCTATGCTCTTTATAGAATTTTTAAAAATCTATTGAACAAAACTTATCACCATTATCAGTTCTCAAATTCTTAATCTTTCTACTAGTCTAATTTTCTACCAAGGCTTTAAACTCCTTAAACTGATTAAAGACTTTAGCTTTACTTATACGAAATAAACAAATGTCCTACTATAGTCATCTATGAAAGAAACAAAATATATGGCTTTTGAAAATGAAGGAACATTTATAGGACCAAACACATCTGAATGCACATAGTCTAAGACCCCATAAGACTTATGAGAACTAGAGTAAAAATAAACACGGTGTTGTTTACTGTAGATACAATGTTCACAAAATTCAAACTCGAGATTACAATCATCAAGGCCTTCAACAAGGCTCTTCTATTTTAGGGTTCTAAGACCCTTCTCACCAATGTGACCAAGTCGTTGGTGCCATAACATTGTCTTCTTTATAGGAAGCTTCATTTCCATGGAATGAGGACCCTTAGGTACCCAAAATGCACAACAATCATATGTAGTTTCTATTGGAAAATGGTCAGCACTCCCCTCTGGATTTGTGACATGGAATAACCACCTCCTCTAGATCCATTAACTCTGGCGGTTGTATCAAGATTTAACAGGTCGACCTTTTGGTGCAATGACAACCGTGGGGCCAAAAATTGGTATCAGAGCCAAAGGTGTCGGATTTGAATCCCCTTAGCTTGTGCTGAGGGGGAGATTGTTGGAAAATGGTCAACACTCCCCTCGAGATTCATGACATGGACTAACCGCCTCATGTGGATCCATTAACTTTGGCAGTTGTATCAAGAATTAATAGGTTGACCTTTTGGTGCAATGACAACCGTGGGGACAACAGTTGCAACACACTTCTTCTCTACATGATTTGATAGTGAGAATGAAGAATATAAAGATCTCTTCTTCAGTACATCAAAAGAACTATTATATTAAAATTAGCATGCATCCAGCTGGTACAATGTGCCCATACAAACACCCTTAGCCAACACCATAGATCCTCTGGTCATCTTGCACCCTCCACTAGAGAAAACAACTTGCACTCCAAAATCATTTAGTTTACTTATAGAAAGTAGGTTTCGTGCCAAACCCAATATATGAAAGACACCATCAATCCCCTTCACTCTTCCATTAGGGAATCTGATCTTGACTCTTCCATGACCAACAATTTCAAGATAAGAATAATCACTTAGGTAAATCTTTCCACTATTGTATATTTGATACTTCAAGAACCAATCTCTATGAGAGGTCATGTGGAAAGATGCACATGAATCGACCAACCATACATTTGATGCATGGGCTACCAAGGCTATAATAAAAACTTCTCCATCATCTTGGGAGGATTTCTCATATATAGAATCGGATAAAGAAGTATTCTTCTTCGTCTCCTCCTTCTTACAATATTTTTGAATAACAACAAAGCAACCACCTCATCCATATTGAAGGTGGTTGATGTGCTTCCAATAGCCATCACTAGGTAATCCCATGCATCTAGAAATGAACACAACAATATCATGCAACAATTTTATCTCCAACGGAACCTAGTTGAGAAACCAACATATTGAAAGAGTTTAGATGATTCACAATGGATCCTCCATGTTCCATCTTCAGAGATTACATCTTCTTTCTCAGGAACAATTTTTTAACCAAGGACTTGGCTTGATAAACATCTCCAAGTTTCTTCCATAAAGAAGCAACAATATTTTCCTCATGAACATTCAAGAGAATGAAATCATCCAAATAGAGTCTAATGAAACCCTTGGATTTTTTATCCAAGAGATCCCAATCTTCTCATTTCATGGTTGTAGGTTTGGTTTTTGAAACTATAACCCACAAGCCATGATCTACAAGCATGTATTCCATCTTCATCTTCCAAATCTCAAAGTTTCCTCCATTAAAATTTTCCATCTTGATCCTTCTAGATGTGTTTTCCATCTCTTCCTACAACAAAGGTCACAAAAAACCCTTCAGCAAGACACCCACAAAATCAAAGATCAGTACAAAAAACCCTTCTAACCCAAAAAATGAATCAAGGTTGGCCAAGATCTGATACCAACTAAAAAGAAGTCATGATTGTAGAAGCAAATTCCTACACTAATCTAAGTAGGAGTGAATAGAAATTTTTTAATTTTAACACCTTTAAATAGTTGCATTAATGAGAAACACATAGGAAAGGTAACATAGAACAACTTGGTGTAAGTTTATATCTAAGAGAATTTCAACAGCATAACGGTATGAGAAAATCAAAGAGTAGAAGAAAGATAGACATAATAGAAGGGACACCAATATACGTGAGGAAAACCATTTCAAGTAAAAAAACCACCCTCTAAAAGCACAATAGCAATGCATTAATTCAAAAGAGAGTTACAATACACCCCAAGCACACTGCTACTTCAAAAAATTCTTCACACCAAACATCTATTTAGGAGACAAACCATTTTCACTTCAATACCTACAAACAAACTATGCATTCTATAGTGCAAGGCATCCTATTTATAGGAGATACAAGCTTTGAGAGTCTTCTAGAAGAGTTTACGCATCCAAACCCATATGGCAATAATAACTCATGTCATATGCATGATTTGGCCACTTGTACAACATTCTCTTACATTTCTTAAAATTTTCATAACATGCCAAACCTCTCTCCAAGCTTGGGTGCCTAAGTCATTTTTCTAGTGTGTTATGAAAAATTCCTTACAAATGCCATAAAAGTTTTTCACACTTTCAACACATTCAAAAAACAAAGAATAAGTTAAACATGACTATCACACTTATTCTTTCACACACTTTTGTCATACCCCACTAAGGCACCGCACTTTCTCCATGCAAAATATACCTTATGAAGCATCATAGAATATATCATAAGATGACACCACTTGTCCTAGGTCCATGATTCCAAGATGAGATGCCTACTTCCACATGTGATGAAGATGTGTCATATAGTCACCTCCAATGGGGATGCCACCCGGCCAATGGGTTCCACATAATGATATGACATTGTAGGTAATTAATTAAAACAAATAAATACAATAATACATTAAATAATTCAATATTAGGACTCTAAGATTGAAACACCTTATTCCCAACATCTTTGTGTAGCATGGGCCAGTAGTAACCTGTTGTCATGCAAAACTGTAAAACCCTCATTAACATTCAGATCCACATTCATTCATTAAACACTTAATTTTGTTATGATGAATTAGCATGAAAAGAAAATAATAGAAACTTAAACTCAACACCAACATAAGAGAACACCATATTTACATGGAAAACCCAAGAAGGGAAAAACCACAGTGAGGGTTAGCTTACAATATAAGTAATATCAACACTGAATATAATAGGGCTCACTTCCCAAATAAGAAAGGCTCACTTCCATAATAGAAATGAAGATAGAGAAGGAATGTTACACAAAGAAAATCATCCTAATGCAACAAGGAATCCACCACAATGACTTCTACACCTTCATAGTTTGATTGAAGAATTGTAGCCACCTTCTGCTCACTACATCCAATAAACTAACACATGAAATTTCACACTGCTATGCTCAATTTTGCACTCTAACACACTACACTTCACATCATTTCACATCTCACACCTATATATTTCATGTATCTTTTTCTCCTTCAATAACTTAACTCATACTTATACTGTCCTCAACCTTGAAACTCTCTCCAAAGTTGTCTATGCATCTCAAACATGCAAATTAAAATTAGATCAATGCCAAAACACTTCCATGGCATGTATAAATGAATGTGAATCATATTAGAACTTAGTTGGAACCCAAATAAACAAAACCACTCAATCGCATGCTACCACAAATAATATTTATCTTTCGCATGTAGTGTAAACACTAGGTCAATCGTTACCCATGCAAAAACCATTAAACTTTGAAGTACACGCTTCCTCAAACCCAAGGATAACTTGTGAACCACACTCCACACTTGAAGATGATCTATAATATGTTGAATGAACAAGAAAATTGATAGGGAGGGTGAATTAGTTGTATAGAAAATTAAATCATCAAGACCCTCAACAGTAGTCAGATCCACAAACATTCATTAAGCCTTTATTTTGTTAAAGTGATTAATTATGAAATGTAGATAACAAAATTTGAAATAACAAAATAATACACAAGAGAACACTAGATTTAAATGGAAAGCCTAATGAGGGAAAAACCATGGTGAGGATAAGCTCACAATATAATGAATTGCAAAATGGGTACAAGGGTTCACTGTCAGAATAAGACACACTATCCAAAAAGGCTCATAGCCAAGGCTCATTGCCACATAAAGAAACAAAGAAGATAGAAGAGAAATGTTACATAGAGAAAAACTTCTCAATGCAACAAGGAATCCACCACAAACACTCCAACAATTTCATAGCCTTGCATGAATGATTGTGCACACCTTTAGTTCATTGCCTTCAAGAATCCAACACTTTGAAATTTTTAATTCTTTACTCAAATTCACATCATATTCATCACTTTCATCTATCTCACATCTATATTTATTCTCTTACATCTCACAACAACACCACTCTTATTTATATCATCCTCAACCTTGAAAACGTTATCCAAGGTTGGAAACTATCTATTACATTTAAAAATCCAAATTAGGTTGGCACATAAACATTCCTGTAGTGGATAGGAATGAAGGCAACCCAAATAAATCCTTAATTAGGACCCAAAATAATCCTAACATAGCTCAATATACTTTCATAAACTTTGCATGTAGTGTTAACACAAGGTCAACCAATACCTGTGCTAAACAACATAAAAAATTAAGTACACGCTTCCTCAAATAAATTCAAATTCACTTGAACATGATCTAGAATAATCTAGAACCACCTGAGGTCCAATAATGACTTCATCCAAACTCGCATCATAGAAATACTTTAACATCTGATTAGCCTTATTCACACACTGATGCATGAAACACACACTGTACTATACCAAATCAAGAGAAACCTTGAATTATGAAGGATACAAACATTATAAGAAACTTCCCAAATCCACACAAACTGAAGCCAAACTACATAGAAACTTAAAGCAAATACAATTCTACCAAACCATAGAAAATAATATTGAAAAAGTTTTGGTTCACACTAGTGAATATATATCACTTTGCAAAGTGATCCAAAAACCTAAATTTTAAATATAGTAGCTACTCACAATATTGAACAATATATTAGATCTACATAGGCATACCATTAACACAAATGAAACAAGGAGCACATCCTAGAGCACATTCTGAACACTTGCACAACATTGTTTTCTCTGTTTATCAAATTTTCTCAAAAGCACTTGGAAACCAAGTACCAAAGACATCATCTTAGCACATTACTTCATTCCAACACTTCTCCAAACATTGAAATACAAGGGTAGCTCGATGTACTCACAAAATTTCCTTAATATCTCAACTATACATGCATAACCTACAGCAACCTATTTTCCTCTATTCACAATTTCTCAATATCCTCGACATCTTCATCAAGCAACAAACTTGCTCATCACATAGTTGACATCAATGACAACACCTTCATACTAGAAAAAACAACCCTAACAAGCCACATTGCTAAATGGGTGATGATTCTAAGCGAATTTGATATAGAGTATGTGGATAAAAGAGCCATCAAGGGAAAAATCATAGTAGACCAGTTGGCCGAAGCACCTGTTGGTGTTTTTCCCTATTGAACCCTAGAATTATCTAAAGGGATGTCAAGCCTTATATTCAAGAAATTCCTAGGTTACAAACCAACACAATGAGTAAAGAGCTATGGGATCTTTACTACTCTTTAGGCTCTATGGGACCAAGGAGGGTATATTCTCACTATGTTCATCATGATTTACTCAATTAGGGAATACTTCAACACATATGGGTTCCTATAATCAGAAAATAAACAAGATCTACTAAGATTTGGTTGATCCTTTAAGTAAATAATGCTCCACTTGCTAGGAGCAAAGGTATATCTCAAACTTACATATCAGAATTGTCAATGATATAATGAGTATTTGTTCTTACTTTTGAGCCTATAGTTGTACTTATTACCTATTCATTTATTGCAAAAATGCTTGAAAAATAGACCAATGCTTCATTAATTGGGTGAATGGATTCAAATATGGAACAACCAGTAATACACAAACTATTTAACCTCGACCTAGATGGACTATTCCCGTAATGCCTTACATTATAGAAACTTGTATTTAAAACACTACTTCTTACCAGATCCCATGCAAGTTATTACAAACCTATGACTACATTATGAGATTTAATCAACTCTTTGAGTCAAAGCACTTAATAAAATCACACATTCAAATAAACCATTGAAGACAAATGAAAAGATCCTTGATATTTCATTCATAATTTTCGAGAACTGCATACAAGAGAGTACATGTTTTAAATTTAAGATTTATTTTGATATCAATAATTTATATATAACCATTTAAGGATACTACATATCCGAATTTTACCCAAGACAAAAAACTAGCATACTTCCTAGGCCTTCTACATTATACCTATTATCTGCACCTAAATTCTACATAGACCGTTATAGACTCAAAATTTTGACCCCTATAATGAGCCTTGAAATCCCTTTTATAAACCAAGGGAGCAACAAGCATTGGGATCATTACCATTACATTTCAAAAACACTTCATTTCAGCACAAAATTGGGTTTCATTTCAAAATTTCCCTGAAGGTGACTTGCAACTATTTACTGAACAACGAAAACCATAATCGTAACAACTATCACAAAGGGTCGCCAACCACTAACAGACTTTTCATTTCATGTCCAACAAAAATACGAGATTACCATTACCATAAAAAAATTCAAAACCCATTTACACTCTCCATCACCCAGACCTAACACCAACATCGACACCACGATACACGCACCCACTTCACGTTCTTGCGACAACGGGAGGAGAAATCACCGCCCCATCATCATCTTTGTCTTTGACATCCATCACACAATCATGTCCACTAGGGGTTTCACAAAGACAGGAGGCACCACAAGCACCTCGACCCCTAGGGGAGCTAATTGATTCAAAAGCATTAGGTATTTCCTATACCCAAAATCAGTCGCAGTCTCATTGGTAGACAAGCTATTAGTTATAGCAGTAGGGGACTTCTGACACCCATAAGAAGCGTGCAAGTCAAAATCTACATGAGAGACTTAAACCAATTCATGTTGTTAGCACAAGTTAGTTTAAATCAACAAACTCAACATCCCTATGAAATATAGAATCATGTTAAACAATGCAAAAATATGAATCAAACTCTTATCTCATAGTGGATTGGTGCCACTTTGTTGTGTAGGAAGCAACCCTTTCCCAATCCCTGATAAGCAAGATTGCCAAGATGATAGTGATAATGCAAATGCATGTGATTGTGCATCAATTTTGTGTTGTTCCCCAATTGTGTTGAAATGCTTTTCATTTTATAGATTCAAATTTAGAAGATTGAGTGATTTTGGATGAATGTGGGATCATTCATGAGCCAATGACAAGATGCCACTTGTTAAGATGTGAGAGGATGAGGGTTGTGCAAGTTTTGGCCAATGTGCCAATTTGAAATTTGAATTTGGATGAAATGACATGTTTAGGGGGGATGAAAGATGAATTAAATGCCAAGTTTGACTTGTGCAAGAGACATGTAAGAGACATGTGTAAGAGCATTTAATGCTTTGTTGGAAGGACAAGTCATGTGGAGGGAAGATTCAAATTTGAAGAATATTCCATCTTGATGCCCTTTTGAAAGAAATTAGATGAAATAATAAATCAATTAAATGATTTATTGGTGCAAGTGGAAGAATCTAGAGGATTCAGGTGATTAGGATTAAATTAATCAGGATTTGATTAATCTAATAGGAGATTAGGTGATTTTGACTTTTGACTTATATTTTAGGATTAAAATAAATCAAAATGAGAAGAAAATGATTTTAGATTTAATCAAAGATGATGATGTTAATTTGAATGGATGACTTAAGGAGATTAATTAAATAAACCTGGTTTATTTAATTGATGGGTGTATATGATAATACGAGGAATGCATGATGTTAGTTTTGCATGTCTACAAGAAGCTTGACCATACCTAATCTTTCTTTGCACTCCTTGCACGAACCTTTCAGGCTCCTTTCCTTTCATCTCCATTGTTGTAGCATGACCTCCCAATACATGGCTACCTCCAACATCAACTGATGTAGGATCCCTACCATGGGTGTCATCTCTGTATACATCTTTCATAGTTGACACACCTGTATAAGTGCATTGTCTATGCACCATGATATCACCATGAGGATTCTGCAACTATAGCCTCAATGACCTTCATACTGGTAGCGAGGAAGTAATTGTCTTACTCATTCTTCCCAATTATGCAAGTTTATAGCTCTTCACTAGAATAATTACCACACTCTGCATAGACACCAAAAAATTTGAACTACTAATTACAATGGTGACAATGGAAGCCTTCAATCCAAATTTATTGAATGAATTGGTGATGTCAATCATCAATGTTCAGTAAAAACCCACATGCACAAACAAGAAATCACTCATTGGCATCCACTTCATCACCATTGATCCCTCAAGTGCCAAGGAGTTCACACATTATGCTTCATGATTACCAAAATTTAATTCTTCACACGCACAGAGATCAACTTGAATCCTCCTAAAGCACATATGCCAGTAATTCTCTCTTCATAGAACACTAACAATCATCACATGTGTGTTTTTGGTTTTTGAATATCAAGCGTTGATCTATTGATGAGGTGGTAGATCGAATAGTCCTTATAGAATTGACTGTGTTTGAATTTTCACTCAT
Organism: Sequoiadendron giganteum; assembly: GCA_007115665.2. Classification (NCBI taxonomy): domain Eukaryota; kingdom Viridiplantae; phylum Streptophyta; class Pinopsida; order Cupressales; family Cupressaceae; genus Sequoiadendron; species Sequoiadendron giganteum. The sequence goes on along the minus strand of CM021101.1, from coordinate 250,967,048 downwards.
CTATTCCAGCTAATAGGAATCCTGCTAGCTTGGCACCCACTTCGTCGCTCAAGTTCTACCCACTATTCATCATAGTCAACAACGGCTAGCTACGTGCTAGCTTTCCACTGACCCCGCTGGGCTTTTCAAGATTTTATTTAAATTGGGTTGGGTTAGTGGAGAATGGTGGAGATTAACTCTCAACACCGATTCTTAGCCATTGATCCAAACCAGTATGCGGCATGCCCCATAGTGGAGACCAGTCCCCACATCTATAGAAGGACACACGCCATCTGTCTACAGACCTCACACCATTTAATCGACTGACATTTGAAACCAATGGGGTCAGTGGGGAATGGTCCAGATTTATTCCCGCGATCGAGAGATCAAACAACCTGCACATGCACAAAATTAGTTTTAAAGAGGGGCCAAACTAGGCCGAAGAGAATTTGACCCTTGGGAGATCAAATAAATTTTGGCTCATCCTTGGAAATATTTGAACGGGAAATACAAGAGGTGTCCAACATTCCTAGAAAAAGGGGCCAGTAAAAGAAGGCACTCGAAGACTCAAGTCATGACTTAAACGATCGGTAATAAGTTGAGCAACTCAACTCAAAATTAGAATGAATGAGGGTTTTTAGGCCTAAAACCCCTCCCCATCCTAGAGGACAAAGCTTCAGAATTTGACCAAAACAAGATGTCATTCAACAAAATAACCAAATTTTGGGAGCTCCATTAGTGGCTCATGCTTGGGGATGTATACCCCCAGTGGGTATAGCGAGAAACCATATCTCAAGTAGAAGTAGACCAGCCCAAAAAGAAAAACTAGGAGCTTGTCTGGACAAGAGAAGAAAACACAACATGAAAGAAACAAACCAAATCCATATACAACATTTACATGACTATACAAAGTTCCCCCTATTAGGAAAACTCATCCAATTCCACTAGCATCAATTTTTAAGCCTTGTGTTTTAAGACCTTCCAATCTTTGGGACCAATCCTTGCTTTTGTCAGAGAATTTTCCTTCACATAATTGTATTGGATGTAAACTCATACCAGAAAGTCCAGACAGTCAACATCATTATGATGGATATCCTCAATCCCACATACTTGACAGCCACCGTGCTTGCTAACCTCAGACTTGTCCAATTGAAATGAAAAAAAGAAACACCCATATTCCACTTGATCACACTAACACTACATATCAAATTAAAAATCTTCAAAAACACTATGCAGCAGATTAGGCCAGAAATCTCTTGGAGCACCAGAAAACATAGAAACAGATTCAAGAAAGTCTTCATCTTGCTTCACATAAATTCCATCTTCACCAAGTGGAAACAAATCCATGATGATATCCCAAAGGTGAGGAGTATCAACAAAGAACCCAATCACGTATTCATGTTGGCTAATATCATATCCATCATTACTTGGTTGCCCCACACATGAGCCCAATTTCAATTCCTTATTGGTGAGCCCTAATGCCAATCCATAATCTAGGGATGCATCAAAATATGTAGCTTGGTTACTAAATATTGAAAATATTCCCTTATCAATCCACATATCATCCTCCAAGAATTTGACATTAGACTCAACATTTATACACTTAATTGTAACACTTTTGTCCTCATACCCCTCATCACTCTCAAACTCAAAGTGCTCTCTTTCATGCAACTGAAATATTTTTTAGGTCACCTTCATTGAAGTCATTATATTCTTGGGAAAAATATTCAAGGGATTGGATTTCCCCTTGACCCTTAGTCTCATCCTCCATAGTATTACGAAATGTGAAAACTCCATAGGCATTCCCATCAAGAAAATTGCTAGTGCATTGTTCTACCTGCTCATAATCATACCCTAACCATACATCTAGAGCATCATTAGAATCCTCAAAAAGTGGATTATCCCTGCACCAACCAAGGGATTCATATTTAGAAACTGACATGGATAAAGGTTCATCAATAAGGGGATTATTGATTACATTAATCTTTTCCTTAGAATCCTCTACTCCCTTTAAACGAGGATAAAATCTTTGAAACCTATCATCATAATCAAATCCCTTGCAAACTTTCGAAAAAGGGCCTTATTTCATTTGGTAAGGATAATCATATTCAACAAAGGAAAGAAATGACTCTATATCATCACAACTACCACAACATGAGAATCCATCAATAGTAAGACATACATTCATACCCCTCAGACTGAAGGTCATAGTCTTGGTAGTCAATATCTTACTCATTGGAAAATGATTGAGCATCACCAGTATTCGAATCACCACTATTGATCAAATGAATTAATGGGGCAATCATTCATACCTCATCCAACTCGTCATCCTTCAATACCTCCCAAGAGTTTGATTTAGACACAACATACCCTCTATCACAACATGGGTCATCATATTCATCACTATTGTAATGATCCACCCATGTATCATAGGTGAATTGGTTGCAATAATTATACTCCGATTCACCTTCTTCATCTCTCTATATTATCTCTTGCTCTGCCTCAACAAGACTATGATCATCATTATTCGGGAGTATCTAGTATCATGCATGATTTCTCCCAATTACTTCTACTAATTTTATCCAATAAACAATTTGGCTTAGACTTTCAGGATTCAATTCCTTTGGCAAAATACTCATACCTGACCAATATATCTCACAAAACAAGTCAATGCATACTAACTCTTTAGGCCTAACACTTTCTGGTAATTTCAACAAAACATCCGCAAACCTTTGGAATAGGTCATGGGACAATTCACCTTGACCTCTTTTTATTTCATATAGTCTTTTAGCATAAGAGACATGATCGACTTTACTTGAATCTTGTGGACATTTCACATGGGGCTCACTAGGACTTGCATAATGTGGTGATGAGAAACATGGAATAACAGAAGCTTTAATTTCTTGGCATGATTCCTTACTGGTTGATTTATTGACTACATTTGCACAAGATGTACCAGGTTGACCAACATTAGCAACTGAGCATCCCTTCATCAGTGAATACTTCAAATTATTTTCAATGTCTATAGCAATTTGGTACACTTGGTGTAGTGTTGTGGGCTCTTTGTCTCTCAACAAATAGCTCATATTTTTATCAAATACACCTAAATACACAACCAAATACTCAACATCATTTGGTCATATACTTTGAGGGATTTCCCTTATGATCTTTGAAAATCTAATATTAAAAGAAGGGAACAACTTGTCCTCTTCTCTGTGGATTTTCATAAAACATTTTCTTACCACACTTGGGTTGACTCTCTCACCAAATTGCTCCATGAATGCTAGTTTAAAATCATGCCATGAATGTATAGAAGATGGTAGTAATAAAGAGAACTATTCCCTTGCATCTCCTTTCAGAGATTGACCAAACAACTTCATGACAACATCTTCGAAATTCAATTCATAATCTCCCATCATATCAAATAACTCATGCAAATTTTTGCTTGCTAACTTGGGCTTTACACCACTGAACCTTGGAAATTTATCTCTAATTTTAGGTGGCACCATGTTAGGGTAACCAAAAATATTACCAAAGTTAATAGATTTGTATCTCTTGGCACTAAAATTCTCTTCATTTTACAAGGATGACTCATTACTCATGGTTGTGCCAGTACCCACACTAGGGTGAGTGGTTTGATAGTACATCCTACATTTCCTTTAGAAGATTTGTTAAGGCTACCTTGATTATGACACCAGATTGTATAAGATCCTTCTAAATTTTTAATTCTACTTCTTTATAATACAAACCTTCTATCTCTACTTTGCACACATCCTTCAACAAGTGTAATATATGAATATGACAAAATCTTACATCCTTTTCAATTTCACTCTAGAATTATGCAAAGAATACCACCCCCTTTCCCTATCTCAGTGATATCTCAACAAATTGGGAAACACTTATATCCTATATCTTAAAGATTCCCATAAATCCCTTACAAATGTAATAACCTTTTCCTCAGATTCATGACAATACCTGGAATTTTAGAGAACCCATCCACTTTTGAATGTGAAACTTACAAATCTGAAACCTTTTTACATTCGTTATCAAGTTCTTTGAGTTAGAGTTGTCGCCTCTCTTGACAAAGGATGAAATTTCAAATGGAATGAAGTATATTCTAAATAAACCTCACTCTAGGTTTGTTCCACCAGCAGAGTCACCTTCAGATCTTTCAAACTTAGTTGTAGCTGAATTCTTCACCAGGCTCAAGAATCCTTTGACCTTTGAACATAATGTTCAGACTTAACACACCAATTTTACTCTGTAGTACAACCTGCAATATGAGAATGAAAATTTCCCCAACAGAGTTGCCAATTTTGTTGGTGTTTTTTCCTGTTGAACCCCAAAATTCTCTAAAGGGATGCCAAGCCTTATATTCAAGAAATTCTTAGGTTATAGGCCAACACAATGAGTAAAGAACTGTGGGATCTCTACTCCTCTTTAGGCTATATGGGACCAAGGAGGGTGTTTCCTCACTATTTTCATCATGATTTACTCAATTAGGGAACACTTCAGGACAGATGGGTTCCTATAATAAGTAAATAAACAAGATCTACTAAGATTTGGCTGATCCTTTAAGTAAACAATGCTCCACTTTCTAGGAATGAAGGTATATCTCAAACTTACATATCATAATTGTCAATTTTATAATGAGTTTTTTTTATTACTTTTGAGGCTATAGTTGGACTTATTATCAGCTCATTTATTGCATAAATTCTTGACAAATAGACCATTGCTTCATCAATTGGGTGAATGGAGTCAAATATGGAACAATTAGTAATACACAAATTATTTAACCCTGACCCAGATGGACTATTCCCATAATTCCTTACATTACAGAAACTCATAGTATTTAAAACACTACTTCTTACCATATCCCATGCAAGTTCTTACAAACCTATGACTACATTCTGGTATTTAATCAACTCTTTGAGTCAAAGCACAAAATAAAATAATGCATTCAAATAAACCATTGAAGACAAATGAAAGGATCCTTGATATTTCATTCATAATCTACCAAAACTACATACAGGAGAGTACATGTTTTAAATTTTAGATTTCTTTTGATATTAGTAATTTATATATAACCATTTAAGGCTATTACATATCTGACTTGTACCCAAGACAAAAAAAATAGCATACTTCCCAAGCCTTTTGCATTATACCTATTATCTACACCTAAATTCTACACAGACCATTATAGACTCAAAATTCTGAACCCTGTAACAAGCCTTGAAATCCATTTTATAAACCAAGGGAGGAACAAGCATTGGTCTCATTACCGTTACATTTTAAAAACACTTCATTTCGGCACAAAATTGGGTGTCATTTCAAAACTTCCTCGAAGGTGACTTGTAACTATTTATTGAATAGGGGAAACCATAATCATAACAACCATCACAAAGGGTCGCCAACCACTAACAATTTTATTTTTTTCATGTCCAACCAAAATACAAGATTACCATTACCATAACTAAAATTCAAAACCTAGACATGCTCTCCATCACCAAGACCTAACACCAACATCAACACCATGATACACACGCCCACGTCATGTCCTTGTGACAACAAGAGGAGAACTCACCGCCCCATCATCATCTTTGTCTTTGGCAGAAATCACACAATCATGTCCACTGGGGGTTTTCACAGAGACGGGAGGCACCGCAAGCACCTCGACCCCTAGGGGAGCCAATTGATTTAAAAGCATGAGGTATTGCCTATACCTAGAATCAGTCTTAGTCTCATTGGTAAATGAGCTATTAGTTATAACAATAGGGGACTACTGACACCCATAAGAAGCTCGATCGTACTGAATCTTTATTTGCACTCCCCACATGAACCTTGTAAGCTCCTTTCATTGTTTCTCCATTGTTGTAGTGTGACATCCCAACAAATGGTTGTCTCCAACATCAACCGATGCAAGATCCTTGCCATGGGCATCATCTCTGCATTCATCTTTCATAGTTGACACACCTGCATGAGTGCATTATCTATGCACCATGATATTGCCATGAGGCTTCTACAACTGTAGCCTCAATGACCTTTGTACCAGTAGAGAGGAAGCAGTTGGCTTACTCATTCTTCCCAATTATGCAAGTTTATAGCTCTTCACCAAAACAATTACCACACTCTACACAAACACCGAAAATTTTGAATTTTTGATTACAATGGAAGCCTTCAATCCACATTTATTGATTGAATTGGTGATATCAATCATTAATGTTTAGTAAAAACCAACACGTGCAAACAAAAAATCACTCGTTGGTGTTCACTTCATCACTGTTAATCCCTCAGGTGCCTAGGAGTTTGCACACTATGCTTTGTGATTACCAAAAGTTAATTTTTCACATGCACGAAGATCAACTTGAATCCTCCTAAAGCACATACGCTATTAATGCTCACTCCTTGCAGAACACAAATGACCATCACATGCATGTTTCTAGTTTTTGAGTATCAAGCATCGATCTATTGATGATTTGGTAGATCGAACAGTCCTTATTGAATTGATTGTTTTTGAATTCTCACTCGTCTGTTTCAACCAATAGGAATCCTACTAGCCTAGCACCCACTTCATCACGCGGGTTCCACCCACTATTCATCATGGTCAGCAACGTTCGTAGCCACATTTCAACTTTTCGTTGACTCCATTGGGATTTTTAAGATGTTATTTAAATTGGGTGGGGTTAGTGGGGAACAGTGGAGATTAACTCTCAACACCGATTTTCAATTGTTGATCAAAAATTGTAGGCGACACACCCCATAGTGGATATTAGGCTCCACATCCATAAAAGGACATGCATCATTTGTCCATAGACCTCATGCCATTTAGTCGAATGACATTTGAAACTAGCATGGTCAGCAAGGAACGGTCCAAATTTATTCCCACGATAGAGAGATCTCACAACCTGCACATGCACAAAATTAGTTTTAAAGAGGGGGCCAAACTGGGTCGATGAGAATTTGACCCTGGGGAGATCATGAATTAGGCATAAGTCATTTAGAAATAAATTTTGGCTTGACCTTGGAAATATTTGAATGGGCAACACAAGAGGTGATCGACACTCCTAGACAAATGGGCCAGTAAAAGAACACACTCAAAGTTTCAATTCGTGACTTAAACGATCGATAATGGGCTGAGAAAGTCAACTCAAAATTAGAACAAATGAGGGTTTAAGATACAAATAATGAAATGAGGTTTTTTAGGCCTAAAGCCCCTCCCCATCCTAGAGGATAAAGCTTCAAAATTCGACCAAAACTAGATGTCATTCAACAAAATAGCCAAATTTTTGGAGCTTCATCAGCACCCATAGATGATCACAAACCTCTCACAGTGGACTTTCCAAATGATAGTATCTTAATGATAGAACAAATAGGCCATTGGATCCTATAATTTGATGAGTCCCACACTCAACAGGGCCTTGAAGCAAGTATTCTATTTCTCACACCACATGGAGATAGCATACCCAAGTCATATAGGATCACATTTCCATGCACCAACAATATCTCAGAGTATGAAGCTTTGATCACAAGGCTAAAATGGCTATTGAATGGGGAATAAAAGAGCTACAGGTCTTCAAAGATTCTTAGCTAGTGATCAGATAGGTAAACGATGAGTACTAGAAAAAAGAAGACAAGATAATGCCATATGAAAGGATGGTGGACAACTTCAAGGAGTATTTTTCCACAATAACCTTTGAGAAAATTGATCAGGCCAACAATAAATCTTTTGATGCAATGGAAACAATAGGCTCACTTCTTGATATTCCACATAATGTTCCTAAGTATGAGTTCCTCATTGAACAACTACTTGTGCATGCATTCGACATCCCAAAATCAAAACTAGTGTGTTGTTGGTTCTAACTCCCCATGGTACCAAGACACATTTGACTACATCTAGCATAGTATCATACAACTTGACCTAAAAATCACTCAAAAGAAAACCTTCACCCGTAGAACTTCTCGATTTACAATCCTAGGAGATACACTATACTGTCATAGTCTAGATGGTATGTTACTCTGGTTTCTTAACATAGAAGAAGAACAAACAACCTTAAAAGAGGTACACAAAGGTGTTTGTGGGTCCCACTCTAGTAGACCTTACCTAGTCCAAAAGCTACTCAGAACAGGGTACTATTGGCCCTCCATGGAACATGAATGCATTCAGTATTCTAGAAAGTACTATCAATGCAAGCAACATAGTGATCTAGTTCATGCACCAACCAACACCATGTCCTTTCTTGCAATGGGGATTAGACCTGGTAGGTAAGATTTTACCTACTTCATCTAATGGACACAAGGTCATTATAACGAAAATAGAGTATTTCACTAAATGGATAGAGCCAATTTCATTAACCTACATCACTAGAAAGTAGATATCAAAAAATATTTTGAAGTATCTGATTTGTAGGTATGAAATTCCACAAGCAATCATAATGGATAATGGCACCCCATTCAAGAATCAAGATGTTCAGGAACTCTGTTCCAAATTCTCTATCCAACACAAATTCTCCATGCCATACTATCCTCAAGGAAACCGTTGGGATTAGGCATCCAGGAAAACCATATTGAAAATACTAAAAATATTGTTAATGAAGCTGGACATGATTAGAATTTACAGCTAAACCCAACCCTATGGGCTTATCAGATCAACATCCAAACACCTACAGGTGCCACACCATTTTCCTTGGTCTACGGATTAAAGGTTGTCTTACCTATCGAGGTTGAAATCCCCTTATTGTGAATCTCATTGAAAGACATGGTTAGTAGTGAAGAATACAAGGTATCTAGGCTAAATGAATTAAAGTCCTGGATGAAAGGAGTTTGAGTGCATTAAACCATTTGAAAGTTTATCAAAATTGGCTCAAGCAGAGATATGACAAGAAAATAAGACAAAAAGTTTCAAATTGGTGATTTGTTCCTAAAGGAGAATTAGAAGGTACAACTAAATCGGGACTGCAAAGGAAAATTTGAACCCAATTCGTTAGGCACATTCATCATCACATCGAGCTACGGCTCTGGGGCCTATCAATTGGCTACTCATGAAGGAGAACCTTTAGTTGAACCACTGAATAGCAACCACCTCAAGAAGTTATAGCTATAAATCACGTCGGAATACCCCAAGCAAAAGGGTAAAAATCCAAAAAAATTAAAAAGATAAAAAGCAAAAAATCAGAAAGCAAGAAAAATAGTAAAGAGAAATAAAACGTTCTTTAAGTGAAAACCACTTTGCGGTGCTCATAGAACATGTACCGTAGTGAAAACCTAACAAACAAGCAGTATATTTGAATGAGACTTGCATCATTATCTATCAATACTCCCCACAACATCCACCCATTTGCCTCATAATAAAACATATGTCCAACCATGGCTTGGTACTAATCTAGGAAAATTAGTCTTGTCTCAAACTAGGGGAAACTTCTTGAAGCTAGTCATGAGTTATATCTTTATGCATCCTATCATGGTAAAAAAACAATAATCAAAAACATCTAAAAAACAAACGAAAATAAAAAATATCCAGAAAACAACAAACAAAATCAAAAACATTTGAAAACATCAAAAACAAAACAATGTCATTGGATTATTCCTTCACTCAAACGGTCTAAGATATCAACATTTCTTGAACCCCATAGCTAGTTCAAGTAGATTTCCCGCAACATATCCTCTAGACACAAAAGTGGAATATCAATCTAGGTTATCAATGTTGTTTATCCCAAAAACAAGTTTATGCTTTGATTCAAATGGTTGAACTACATGGTCTCTACATGTACAATGTAAGCAAGGATGAACAACCCCCTAGGCCTTAGGTAAATACCATTAGGTTTATATCATGCTTTATTTCAACTTAGTTAGAAAAAAAATACAAATTCCAAAAAAATCAAAAAATATCACAAAATAGAAAAGTCCAAAAAAATTCAAACCGAGTGAACTACAAGCCTCTGCATGTACAACATAGGAAAGGATTAATAACCCCTGAGGCCCTAGGTTAGTCCCATAAAAACAACAAAAATAACATCAAAAAATTTTGAAAATCAAAAAGTCTCATCTCTATAATCACCAATCCGGAATAAAATTTTCACCCATAATAAACAAATCGCTGCACTTGCCTTTTGACAAAATAAACAAAAAAGAAAGAAAAAATCAAAAGATAGAACTTTCAAGAAAAAAATCACAAAGCTTTGACTACAAACAAACTAAAACAAAACCAAAGTATCAACTGCCTATATTTTTGATAGGTCACCAAAAACATCATGAGATATGCCTTAAATGGTCCATTCCTACGATAGACATGATCAACACCGGATAATAGCCCCACCCAAAATAGAGATGGCAAGTGATACTTCAATTTTTTTTTAATCTTTTCATAGTCTTATCTTTATGATTTATTTTATTGACTCATTCCTAGGATCTCTCAAGGATGTCCATAAGGATTTAGAGAATAAGGAATGGGGGAAATTGAGCATCATTTCGGTTTGTTTTTTGTAAGATATTTTTGTAATATTACCATGGCGAATACTTGTTTTATTGAGTGTATGAAAGTTGCATTGAAACATTTCATGAAGTAGTTGCATGTTAGGTGTTCTATAATTCTCTATGTAACTAGTTTGAATCATTTTCCACACAACCCAGCCATATACTTTTAAAAAAGTTTTCATATGTCTGTTATGAGCAAGAATATTCTTTGTATGTTGAGTCAAATTCCATGCAATGGATACAAATTCACCTTAGTTATTAATACCCTGGTGCATTGTATCTATTTGCTAAATTAAACAAGATTGTTCAAAACTGCAAAGCCTCCAAGCAAAGAAAAAGAAATACTCATCAGTACTAACAACATCAAATTTCTATCCATCATCAAAAATTTCTTCTAAAAACTAATATCTATTCTGCATAGCAATATCATTAGTACCATATCCATCCTACATCCACAATGTCATCAATACAAAACATGATGATAGTCAAGCAATAAAAAACATCATGTACAATGTATGGGGCATACATCCATCATATATCAACATCATATAAACATGATATACCAAATGATATATTGATCATCCATACTAAAACATCATATGAAACAATATATGATCCATTCATTCACATCATATACATACATCAAAAAAGTACAAAAATACATATAAAACATATATCATCATACATCATCATCCATGATCATTATGTATAACATAATGAGCTGAATCAAAGAAGCTATATCTCATATATATCATCATCAAAAAAGGGAGAATGTCATAATACATCATCATCAATCAAAAAAGTGTGATAGGATAATATAAAATAATGCGTATATACGAGGCCTCAACTAGGCTGATGAATATATATACAAAAAATCATGTCTGCAATATGTCTCTAAGTAATAAACAACATAAAGATCAAGTACAAATATAAATTGTTTGATAGGAAAGAGAGAACCCTATAAAATAGGTTGTGGACCACCATCTAGATTTGGATGTCTCACAGAACCCTCCTCACCACCTCCACCTCCTGTAACAATAGGATCTTTAAACTGTGGACACCGAGCAGCCCTAGGAACAATAACATCATACAAGGTCTGATAGTAAGTCGATGCCTATAACAAATGATCCTGCTCAACTCTAAAACTATCATTCTCTTCCCTGAGAGTATCTCTATCCACCATAAGCAACTGTACTTGAGCCTCTACAACATTCCATTGCCTACTCTCACTATCTCGCTCAGACCTCAAACTGTCCCTCTCTATGATCAAACTAGCAACTTGAGCCTCAAAGGCCTATCATCATGCTACCACTTTAGCCAACTGAGCACCTCCATCTCTAGGTGGGGGAGGAGGACCTAAAACCTATCCATGTACCTAAGGAATTTGATCACCCTATGCTTGATCACCCTGTGCCCCATCTTGTCAGGCTCTATCCAGCTACTCTACAAGAACCTCAATCTTATTTCACTCCCTGTGACAACCTTTAATACTTGCTCTCCTACGATGGGACCACCCCCTAGATTTGTAAATATCAAAGGACTACGTCATGCCCACCACTAATCAAAATTAGGTGTGATACCCTAGATCTGCTAAACCATCTGGCCAACCCCATCCAACTGGGGCAAGTGCTCTAAATGTAGCAACAACAGTATCTATGTTTTCTTGGTGACCCCATACTCTGACCTCTCAAGTGGTCAAACCAAAACGAGCCTCATAAGTATCAAGAAACCCGCCCTATCTCTCTCCAAATTGATGGCATACTATGTTTGGTAAGTAATGCTCTAGTAGAGAGTGAGAGCGACCGATCAACCATCTAGTATGCCAACAGTAAACAAGTTGCTTTGGATTCTTCGGCCATGCCTCATGATCCATATAGGGTCTCCAAAAAAACCTGGCATATCATTGAACACATGGTGCCAGTACGAAAGATCCCCAAGCAAGGTGTAATGTAAGAAATCTCCATAACAATAGGAATACTGATCCCCAACAGTACGATCTTGAATACCATCTGGTCAAGTAGTTGTAATGTGCTCCTAGGCCCATATATGCAAAAGAGAAACACCTACAAAAATATATTTCCCACCTCAATATACAACCTCATGCATATATTTGTAGAGGTGGGTGAGAATACATAGACCCCATGCATATCTAGTCCCATACGCAAACACACCCTCAATGCAAGTACCCCATCCAATAGGGAATTGACAACCTCTCTTATCAGGAACAACTAGCCCTAAAATCAAACCACATAGGACAAGAGAATCAGGGTCTGCACTACCAACAAACTCAAACAAATCAATCTCGAACTATCGCACCTCCAAGTGTCTAACAACCAACACACGCTGTATGGCACTGATACCCCATCAAACATGGTATGTCATGAGCTCATGATGGATATGAATACAGAGAATCCTCCACACATCCTCAAGTGTAATAGTGGCCTCTCTTATGGGTAAATGAAACAAAGACATCTTTGAATGTCATCGCTCCATGAGGACGGTCATCATCATCAAATGAGATTGAATGGGAGGCATGTAGCAAATATGATGAAGCCTGATTGCATCTAAGAAATCTCACTCTGAAACATCAAAATTGGCAATCAGATCGAAGAGATGTTGAGGCCATCTCTCCCTCGGCTATAGTGGTTTAAGGATCGCCTGCAATCATTTTAACCCACAATGTTAGGATTTTTCTCTGAACACATAAAATGATGAAGAAATGAGACTTAGAGTGCCAAACAGAAAAAAGTGAGCAACATATAGAAAAAGCGGTGAAGTCACTGACAAAGTGCAAAACAAAAGCGAAGCTATAAGTCAAAGGCGCAAGTCTGAAGCAAGTGTGTAGGTTTAGAGAAAGTGCGAGCTTCCTAAACTGGAAAATGCACTAAAAATGATGCAAAAGCACAAAAACTCCTAAAACCTCTCTATTGACTTAGAGAACTTTATACATGAATTATGAGAACATGAGCAAGCAAAAATGAGAAGTAAGAGGGTACATATTGGACCACCAATGCCCCTGGGTCGCCTAAACTCTCGAACCAGGTTTGAATGATGCAAGGCTCCTTGAATCCTTGGCATTGCTCCTCGACAACTGATAGAATGGGAAATACAGAGACAAGAATTCACTATAAGATCAAAGCACAAATGAGGCAATTAGAACCCTAATTACCTATATTAATCCTCAAAAACCCTATTTTTACTTGGGAATACCTAATTTTAATTAGGAAACCTTCCTATGTTCAAATTAGGACTTCCTAGGAACATTGAAATAAGCAACGAGGGACCTATAGACCTATTTTTTGTCTTCTCCACAATTGAATTGAAACAGAACAGTGTCATGAGCTTGACCTCAAAATCATTTTTTTTGACCAACCTCTCGAGGGGGTAGCACAGAGCCCTACCATCATTTTTCTCAATGTCGAGGCACAATGGGGCATAATTTTTTTTCAAAAAAACGATCTTAAAATTAGAATCTTTGAAACAAAGCAACTAGTGCTTTGTCTCAAAGAGGGGCAAAATTTAGACATGTAAAATTCACTAACACTTATCACACACCTAAAATGACATTTTCACATCATCAACATCATTATCACTAAACATCATTTGATCGATAGGATCTAGACTAGATTGCAGAATTGAATGCTTAATTTTTACAATGATTATTCCAAGTTAATTAGAACAAAATTAACTTAAGGAAATAACAAAATGAAGGAATTAACAAACTGAGAGAAGGCGAGAGAGAAGAGGAGAAGTGGAAACAACGTTTGATTATGGAGTTCATCACAAATGTGACTACGTCTCCGGGTCCACTCCAATAGAGAGACCGATCCGATTAACTCCAAAAATCAATTACAAAAGCACCACAACCATTCTCCAAGAACTTTGGCAGCATAACAACGCTTCGACGTGCAAGAATGACTCAAAACAATCTCTACAAGACCTTTCTTTCATCACCTCAGCTTCAAGACTTCATCACCTGAAAAAAACTTCATTTCCACTCTCACCTCACACCCCTTCTTTTATACAATAAATTTGCCCGATATGGGTAATAACCATAAGGTTATAAAATCACCCATATTTACATGTAAATCAAAATCAATCCCTTAATAATCCTTCAAAATAATTAAGGGCCCTTCGTTTAATTTTTCAATATCGGGCTTTTGTTAGAGATATGTCTTTATTTTGATTTAATCCTAACAAATAACCTTAAAAAGGCTTATAGTTAGAATTCGGGTTCAACTCTTTCACAAAATGAATACAGCCCACATTTACCTTAGACCGATTCAACGGTGCAACGGTGCACAAGTGTTTTGGTTGGACGGGGGTCGGCGGTTCCAAACCTGCCGGCCACCGTTTTGTTTTAAAATCCGCCAAATATAATCATCAAAACAAATCCCTGCCAATTCTGAGTAAGGACTTCGCTCGCGGGTGCAACGGTTGTGGGGTTGGTTGTCCGCACGGAGATCACGGGTTCGAGCCCGTCCACCATTTTTAGCACTTTGTTTAACAAACCCGAACGCCAAAGACCTGACACGTGTCGAAACATGATTCGCCAGAATCTGCAGACGTGTCCGCTGACAAGGCAAGCCCGTACGCTGACAAAGCCGATGACGTGTGCTGACTGGACTGCCACCTGTCCGATGACGTGTCGTACGGATGCCACGTGTCGCACTCTCATTGGTCCGTACAATCTGACTCATCTGCCATGTGTTTCATCGAATTCGTCCACGGCTTCCGTACTGTACTGACACGTCAGCATGATGACATCATCATCTGTACCTTCAAGTCAACCGAACTTTGACTGCCAATATCTTGAGCATACGGTGTCGGATTTCGACAAAACGAACGCCAGAATCATCTCAACGAGCTCTTCGCAATGACACCAACTTCGACAACTTTTGATGACATCATTTTTTTCGCTTCCTGGACGCCCTCTGATCCCAGTTTGACCCAAGGTTTGACTGGCCATAACTTGCACAAACGGACTCCTTTTCGCTCCGTTCAAGTTGCGTTGAAATCAGGACGTCGAGCTCTTTCTGATGGTGTTGATTCTAGAGAGAAATGAGACACTTTAATTTTCACTAAAAATATCCACTGGATCATCATTGCATTTCACATCAATTATGTCAAAAAACCCTAAATTCCTCTATTAATTGAGTAATACGACATTATTTAATTAATTCACTTTTTCATCATTTTTGACTAATTAAATAAATTCCTAAAACCTTGTTTCTACTATTGATTGAATAAAATGACATTATTTAATTAATTCATTTTTTAATCATTTTGACCAATTAAATAAATTATATTTATTTAATAAAGTCCTAAACTCACTTTATTTCGTCATGATTAGTTAAATAACACCAATTATTTAATTACATCGCTAAATCACTTTGTTCCCCTAAAGTTAATTGACATTAAATCATAATAGTTTAATTATGACACTTTCCCTCCAAAAAATTGAATAATTAAATCAAACTATTCAAATCATTCATCAAAAATCAAATCAAACTAATGCAACTTTATTTGTAACAAACTAGATTTGCACATTTAACTCCAAAATGAATGAATTAATTAATCATTCTCAACCACTTTCCTGATTGAGTAAATTATGATCCCCTGATTTCTCAATCTATTCCTAATGGAGCAAATTACGATATGAAAAATCAATCTAATTCCTAACAAATCAATCTATATCTCAATCCCACATATTATTCAATCTATTTCTTCAATCACACAAATTATGCAATATGCTTTGCACAGATTATTCCCATCTAAATCATCTCAACATCTGTCGACTGTCGATCTTGATTCAACATTGCTTAATCCTAATCTTCCATTTTGAGTCATATTTTCTATATAACAAACCTCTTTCCTCACACATAAGGATCTGAGAATCAACCTATTTAGACAATGAAGTAATTCCAAAATGCCATTGATAGAGCTTCAACACATATCTTCGATCAAACAAAACACATCATTCATCGATCTTTTACACATGACCTATGGAGGCTTCATAGTGATACGAGCAACCGCATCCTCACAAACACACTCCGATATAGGATGGTAACACTATGATTTTTCATGAATTCATGTATGCTTTTATCTCTTGATCTTGTTTCTTGATTTTTGTAATAGTTTAGTTTCATTTCATAAGTGTAGGAATAGATCTTAGATTAGTGTTCTTGATCATAGATTAGATTCTATTTCAAGTAAATTTTTCTTGTTTATTATCTATGATTTCCCCCCTCACACACTACCAAAATCATCAACACACCTTCAAAATTGCAAGACCTGAAGCATGACCGTGGAGAAATGTGGAGCAAAAACATTTCTCCTAGACACCTCTGCAATGCACAATCACACACTAGTGAACATAAATTCTATTGTACGATGATCCAACATACCATCTCTTGAATATAACACCTTTAAACACCTCTCACCAACATATTTTAATTTCACTAGCATATCTTCAACCTAGAAGAAATGTGAAGCAAAACCAAAACATCTCTTTGTAACCCATAACAACACTACAACACACTGTTTCCTCTTTTTATCAAATTTTATCAAAATAACTTGGAAACCAAGAACTAGAGACACATCCTCATTATCTTCAACACTACTACATCCATAGATAGAATCTTATCAAAGCAACACTAGAGTTTAACACTAGTAGCTTAACTGATGACAACATAATGCAACAAACCAAAGCATAGACAACACCAACTATTCATCTTCAACACTAATCTCCCTCAGCACATACAGTTGACATCAATGACAACACAAGCTTGTTGAAATCAATGAAAACACCATTCTTCACATACTTGCAACATAATCAATAATTAATATGTTCAAGGCTATTCTCTTAGCAACAAAATGTCTATTAGAATTTTCATTATGGAAAACATGTAGAATATCAAACACTTCATCTTCTCTAATGCACCTACTCAACAAATTGTTTGGGATAATATATAAAAGGTACCCAGCTATTTGTCAAAATGGAAGAATCCTCTCCACAAAATGATGTTTTTATCTTGGTGATAAGTGGAGAGGTGTTTTACCTATGACTAAGTAATTGACAATGTCAGCATACTAGGAATTTTTTATAGTTAATGCAAAGAAGTTCTCATCATGGAAGGAGTCATCAATAATGGTATCACCTACATGAGTATTTAATCTAGAGATAAAGTTGGCTACTACATTGAATTTACAAAGTTTATCCACTATTATGATATCAAATTATTGCAACAATAATAACCATTGAACTACCTTGCCTTTGACAATTGGTTTTTTCATTAGATACTTAATGTTAGCATGATCAATATGCACAAAGATTGGGTAGCATGTAATATAATAGAAAAAATTATTGATAGCATATATTACAACCAACATTTCTTTCTTAGTGACAGTTTAGTTCAATCCACTTGCCTAAAGATTATTGTTGATGTGATAGTTTACATATTCCAGTGTTCCTTTTGATCCAAAACAACTTTTACTACAAATTCAAAGGTATCCATATGAATAAAAAAAGGTATAGTCCAATTGGGTCCTATTAACACATGAGCCTTGGTTAAAGAATCTTTAAGGGTCTGAAAAGACTCTTAGAAAGTTGTTTTCCACTCAAATTCAAATTCTTTGTTAAGGAGGATAAATAAAGGGGTTGTTATTTTATCGAAGTCTTTCATGAACCTTCTATACTACCCTACATGGCCTAAAAATATTTGAAAATATTTTTTCTTCTGAGGAACTAATAAGTTTGTGATTACATCAAATTTATTTGGGTCCACGTATATTCCTTTTTGTGAAACATAACACCCTAAGAATACCCCTTCTTTCATCAATATATAACACTTCTCATTACCAAGGGAAAGATTATGATCTTGACACCTCTATAGTACCTTCTCAATATTTTACAATGCTTCTTCATAAGTTTCACCATATGTGGTAAATTCATCCATACACTTCCATACATTCATGGGATCGATCATAAAATTACTTAATATTACACATTAGAATATAGCAGGGGCATTGCATAGCCCAAATGGAAGGGTTGAGTAAGCATAAGTGTCCCAGGGACAAGTGAAAGTTATTTTATATTTATCCTCTAGTACTATTCTAATATAGTTATAATCACTGAACCCATCTAGGGAAGAACAATATTTATTCCTTGCTAAGGAATCTATGAATTTATTAATGAAAGGTAGAGGGAAGGGATATTCTATAGTAGCTAAATTTAGCTCTCGATAATCAAAAAAAGATATGTCATTTCCCCCCTTTTTAGGTACTATCACTAATGGTGAGACCCACTAAATATCTAATATAGGATAAATGAACCCAATGTCTAGTAGCTTTTATGATTTAGTTTTCATGATCTTTTTGATAACGGGGTTCATTCATCACTGAGGTTGTCTAATAGGTCTACATATGCAATGTACCCATGGATGTTATATTATAATTTATTTAGATGGATGGAGATTTTGACATGTGGCACACATCCCTTAATTTATCTATATTGATTCATGTGAATAACTTGTGTAATTAATTATATCAGGAGTTGAGTAGGCCTTCATTAAGATTACCCCTCCATTGTATTATTAGGAGGAGGTCTATATAAAGGAGGTGATTATCATTGTAAGATGTGTGTGAAGTATGATATTATATTTGAGATATCTTGGAGATATAGCATGGAGTGGCTTATTTCATAAGGAGTATTGTATGGTTTTACCCTACCTCAAGTGTTTACTGTATTTATTAATGTAAGTTTGATATGTGAACAAGTTTGGATCAATACCTTTCATGTCATGATAGTCTTATAAAAGTTTTGTTTTATGAGCTTGTAGCACTGAGATCAAGTCAATTTTTTCTTCCTATTTAATTGATGATTTATGTTGAGTGATCAACCTAATGAAACTTTAACCTTCTTAGTCATTGTTGTCATGGAAATGGCATCTTAAGATATTAAGGTTAGACTTTTGGGGTAGAAATTCATTGAATATATATGCAACACGTATCTTTGGTAAGTATATTGTAAGAAGAAAAAAAAATTAATGGGAAAGATAAGAATACTAAATAAGAATGTTGTTGTGGGAACCTTCCAAAGTTGTTTTACATAGTATTTGAGAGGATTGTATCCTCATTACATAATTTTATAATTGTCATTAGTGTCTAGAGTAAATTCAAGTCATTATCCCCTTGATCGGGTCAAATTGGTTGGTCTATTTTAGCTAATGATTATGTTGGAGAGTACGAGATAAGTTTATCTGTCACATTTCTATTAGAGATGATCATGTCACTTGACCTACATCCTATGAAAGAATCAAATGTTGCCAACATGATCACCCCATTATGAGAGGATAACCTCCCAAATTAGTGTTTAGTTGCAAGACCATGAACCTATAAGGTATTCCTAAGAATCAAGTGTTATGACTAGATCTTCTATAACTCCTTTACGTTTGAAAATTGAACTATTTTTTAACCATTTTACTATTGGATTTGGTCAAAGGTCTATTAACTAGAGGTTTTTCATTGATTCTTGAGTCATAACATTAATGGTTGCTTGCAAATATATTAGAGTATTACATATGAGGAGGGAATTATTGTACAAGTCTACCATTATATTTCTAGGGTCCATGTACTTAGGATTGATTAACTTGACTAATATAATATCTACAAGTTATCCAATCACTTGAAAATTTTATAGATATTTTCATTCACGACTTGGTTTCTTTAGAAAAAAAATCATTATAGTTTTACTATAGATGGAAACATCTTTTATGACTTGAAATAGGAATTTTTATACAAATATTTTTCAATTGTCTAGAAAGTCAAAATTAGATAGAGGCTCAAACAATTTGGCATTCAATATTTTTATAAAATGGGGCTTATTATTAATGAATTCTCACTTAATATGGTGGTGTGTATCACTTGGTTGTTGTTTAACAATGATAATTTCCTCATAAGGAAATTCCACATGATCAGTGGAGATGTAGGGGTGGATAACATTTTTATTAAGTGGAGTTGCACATTGCTGATCTCCATAACATAGGTTGGATACTAGAGGGGATAATTGGAGTAAGCCTACTGAATAGGCTTATTGTTAGGATTGGGTGCAATTTGGTTGGAAATTGTGTAGCTTATGGTAGAGTAGGAGTAGAAGTGGCAGGGTTTGAAAAAGTAGCTGGATATTATGGTAATGTATGTGGTTGCTATAGGTAACCTAGATTAGGATTATACTAGGGTTGATTCCCTCATCATTTCTCTTTCCATACAGATTGTGGTCATTTCCAAGATTGTTTTTGGTCATGTGGTTGGTATGGATACTAAGGACACTCTTCTTGTGAATATTCCCATCCAAGTGGTATATAATTTGACCATTATGGAGGAGGTTGATTATACCATAGAGGATTATTTGCAAAATAATTTAAAAATGACATATTGTAAACTAATGGATCATTAGGTGTAACTTGTCATTGAATCCATGGTTTTCATTGTACCAGATAGAATACTCTTCCATCTTCATCCTCTAATGCTTTATTTTTCGGTGATTCATGTTTATCTTCAATGTTGGCCGCCCTTTTGCATTTGCGATCTCTTCTCTTTTGGTGATAGTGGGGGAAATATTTTCTAGAACTCCTTCTGAATCTTCATGTTTCTTATTAGTGTGTAGAGTATCCAATTGAGTATCCATGTGGTTTATTATTTCCTACTTCATATATTTTAGTATATTATTGAGCTCCATTCGTGATGCACCTATAGTTGCTTCGATAGTCATTGGTTGCATGCCTCAGGTAGTCATTGGTTGCATGCCTCATGTATTCTTCATTGTGGAACGCAAATAATTCCTACATATCTGGTAGATCATCCTATAGAACCTAAGATATTTTTCCTCCTCCCATAAGATCCAAAGCATCAATATAATCCTCATTAACCCCTCTTTAGAACATTATTTGAAGAGAATCATGCGATAAATTATTTTTCTAAAACTTTTGTAGGAAAAATAAAAACCTTTCTACATAAACTTATAAAGGTTTGTCCTCCTTTTTGGTTATATGGAAGATATCATCTCCCTCATCTCTCCTTGACAATAATCCTTGTACTTCTTAAGGAATTTGTCCTTCATAGTTCACCAGTTAGATACTATATATCTTCAAGTCCCATAAACCATCTCAAGGTTGCATCCTTGAGAGTGGCTAGGAAAAATTTCAATTGGTGAGCACCTGTGGTATGTTCATAGCTCTGGAAAAGAACGTCAAATTCAAACAAGAAAATCTCTGAGTGTTTGTAGTAAGGCTGTAAAATTTAGGAAGAGTTGATGGATGGATATTTTTATAGTAGCATTACTTGCCTGGATTGAGATGGGGAATTGAAATTTATTAGTTTAGGCTGTTCTAGAGGTATATATCCCATTGTGAAGAAGGAATCTTGATTGTGGATTGAAGCAATACTATGAGGAAACTTGTTAGACTCTTATCTTGAAGAAATTGCTAGATTATCTTTAGTAGATTGTACTTTAAGAATCAATGGCTCACTTTTTATTTATTCCTCTATATTCACCACTAGTATGATTTTTTTGAAACTATTGGATGGAAGAAATATCCCTTGAGGATCTCTTCTTCTCTGAATGCAATAATTATGTACCATTATCCTCCTTTCTTGTATATTGTTAGTGGAAAATTTGGTATTTGATTTGGTGTCTGATAATCCTAAATATTGTGAGTAAAATTTATTGTGCCTAATAAATTAGGAAATAATCTTAAAAAACCAAAAAAATCTCATAGATTGACACCATCCTTGACAATGATGCCAAAAATATATACTTTCCCTTATTACCTAATGACATGGAGCAGTTAAGTCATGCAGTTCTACTTGATGGATTAGTGTATCCTTTATCATGAAACCATTAGTCATAAGAGGCTACATTTAAATGTCAACCAAGGACGTGTTTTATAGATGATGTCGGTATTGTATGTATGCATGAGGAGTTCTAGGGGTTCCTATGAAGCTTAGTATAGTAATTAAATGTGATGGACTGAAAGGAAATTCATTTTAAGGAAACACATAAAATTTTCACTCACTGAATAAAAAAACTATTACTATGTAGGTTAATTCTACGAGTGAATATGATATCTATAGATTAATGGATACTTATCAACTATGGCTATAGGTAGTAATTTTAAATAAGTAACATTCTAATGCATAATGAAAGAAATAATTACTAATTTTAACATTAGAGTGGTAGCATACCTCAAGTGGGTCCTTTCTTGGGTATCAACACTCTCTTAATTCACAGGGTATCAATCTAATCAACTCTTCATGCATGATTTGAATCAACGCTTTCAGATAAAAGACTCATACTTGATTGCTATTCAAAAGAAAGATACAATTGTTAACATATAATTATGAGTAATTCAGTATGTAGATTTATGAAATATATAAAAGTCTAACTCTAGATATCTAGGACTCCTAGATACAACTGGTCGAATCATTCCTTTAAATTAGGAAGAGGATTATTTTGTAATAAAGACAAATTGAAATTAAAAAATGAAGTCCTAACATGATTTTACTAATAAAGATAAGGAGAATGATCTCATAGGAATGCATGAACAAGTGGTAGAGGTGTTGGTCATGATCAAAATATTTTTGTTTCTTTATGGAAAAGTCCCACTAGTGGCAAAAAGTCTTAAATGTCCCAATGGTTCATGACTAACTCGACTATAGGTGTCACTCCTTTTTTCTTTAGGTTTGTGATCCTTCAATTATAGGTCATAAAATATTGTGGATGTAGGCTCACAATGGCCCATTGATTACAAGTTATTGCTTCCTTCTTGGTGCATGTCAAATTATTTTTTCATAAAAGGAACTTATTCATTATAATCAACACAATTCATCATAAAATCACATCACATTTCAATAATAATCACATACATATGAAAGTATCTATAAAATTATTAGTAATTACTTCTAATTATTCATAATTAGACATAAAGTCTTGGGAATGTCTGGAAATGTTATGGAAATATCATTAGAACAAAGGAATACTATTAAAACACATGGAATCACCCTAATTAAAATGACAATTCTATAACCCATCAATTCTTACATAAATAATCGAGTTAAATTGTGCTATGTTGAACATACAAATGTTACCCTAGAATTGAAATACAAACTCCCAAGGTGTAAATATTCTAATGATATGATTATTCAAAGATTAAGTGATGCTTAGTGTTTGTGGATTCTAGCATGGTTTGGTGGATTCTAAATTTAATTTATTAAAATTTCAAATTTTACTTAAATGTGGATAATATATTTTACAAAATAATACTATAGTTAGATATGGCGAAATTGTATCATGTTAAATAATGAGATATAATCATACTATTATGTGATGCTAGTTATATATATTATTTTTATGCAAGAGTTTGGATTAAACCAGTTTTTTTATGCATACAAACTTGAAATTGAATTTTTAATGAGTAAATGACATAGTTATACTCTCTTTACGTTTCCTATATATATGTACCATTGATATATTAATGTTTCCAATTAGTGTGTAGCTATAAAATATCACTAATGGGAGAAAAATAGAATAATCAAGACCCTAATGATAGCCACTTCACATGGTGAAGTAATGTTCTTTAAACTATTTTTATTTAAGTGTTTAAATTGTATTTTTTATTTTTTGAAGGTATAGTACCATATCATTGTGCTTGGGTGTATTCTATGTGTCAAAATATATTAGTAGGAGCAAAAACCAACATAGAAAATTCAAGGTCATTTCTCATGGGATTACAAGTGAATTTTAGTGTTGCAATATATTTCTGGGATCCCAAACCAAGTATCTATGGGTAGGGTACTCAAGGAAGGGTGTAGGTAGTATTTTAGGGGTTTGAAAGGAATATTTTTGAGGTCTCAAAAATATATCCTCTTAAGGGATTCATCGGTGTTTATCTTGAGGTACAACAAGTCAAACCATTATATTTACAAGGTGTTAAATGGGTAAATGAACCCTATACTTTTGGAAATAGAAACATGAGAATTATTATCCATTTGAAGCCCATGTTAACTCACATGAGTCATCACATATATTTTATACCCATGTGAATTAAAATGAAGAGTCATGTCAACTTGGGTGTGATGTGAGGGAGGTAGGTCTAAAGCTTGGAGAGGTACCTTGTATCTCCATCCAATTGGATGGAGAGAAGTGACAAGACACTCTCATATAAGCTCTCATTTTGTGGATTTTGGGGGGTATTTTTTCATTAATATTTTTGTTGAGAGAGAATATTTTGGAGGATGAATTCTTGAATGGAGGATTTATTATAGTATGGAAACAAGGATACTAGAGAAGAAAATAGAGTCTTCATTCCTACGAGATCTATGACTAGAGATAAGCCATTTAAATTATTATTATTCTTTTATAAAATTTTATTTTAAATAATCTTACTCAAGTGTGGGTATTGTGTATAAGCAAATTGTGAAAGTGGTTTATATTTTTTAAATTGGTGATGTGTTTTCTCCTTGTATATGTGTGTGATTTTAAGGACATGACTACCCTCATCTTGATTGTGAGATGGGATGGATACTTATACTTCCATGTTATGCTCATATGAGTTTAAAATCATATTATCCTTGTTCATATTTTTTGTTTCTTATATTGTATTATTTTAAATGGGTCCTCATTATTTATTTTGGCTCAAGGGATGGTCAAGGCATAATATGGTCTAATTATTTTATATTGGTTGGGTAAAGGTATTTTCTCCTCCCATTGGTGTGTTTCTTATTAGAGTTATTTGATTTGTAGTAAAGTATATAATTCTTAAAGAGAAATATAAATTGTTAAAAAAGAAAGGTGATTTGGAAAATTACACAGAGTTATCGTTAAAATATATTGTATGTAAATTGTAACAAAAAAAATGTATATAACTTCTTAAGAGGGAATGGAATATTTGTTTGAACCTTAAACTATTTGGTATGAAATTTTGAATCTTCTATCTCAAAACTAATTGATTGTTGGAATGCTTATGAGCCAAATATTTTATGAAAATATGTTATGTATAAACCTATTCAATCTTGTGTATATGTACATATAATAGTTTCAAAATAAAAAATTTCATTTATCAAGTTGAAAAAATTTATATATTCAATATGACTAAGTATTCATTTTATATATCTTGAATTTAAAGGAGATAAACATATACTTTAGTATACATATCAATATAAACAACTCTTCACTTTATGATATATTATTGAATTCATACATGTTCCATCTTACTCTATATTTTATTTATATGTACATACAAATTTTTAAACATATATATAGTATATAAATATTATAAATATTTTAGCATAACATCTTCTTTAAAATGTTTTGATAGGAAAAAATACATGTGTATAAATTCTAGATTATATATATGCCTATGATTGAGTGAGTTGGTCATTCTTTATGAAGATACTTAAAAAATTAGGTTTGGATAGAGATGGATAGAGTGGAATTTTAGTTGCATATCCACACCTACATTTTCCATTCTAGTAAATGAAAATCTATGCGGTATATTTTACGCATTGAGAGGAATCAAGAAAGGTCACTTGATATCCCCATTCTACAAAGGTTACTTGCTATCCCCATTCCGCTTTTTAATAATGTTGGAAGCATTAGGAAGATAGATCAAAGAAAAAAATCCATTGGACAATGGTGAGGGATTCAAATACCAAGAAATATATATCCCCTCACCCGTCAACAATTCACTAATGATACCATATTGTATCGAATGGAAAGGATTAGATAGCTACATTAAAACCTTTAGGAAGATTATAAACATAAACATAAAAATGTTTTTATTACATAGAAGGAGGGTGGCCAAAGAAAGGATAACCAATTATTTGGGCTTCAATATGGGAACACTTCCAAGAAAATATCTAGGGGTACTTTAATCAAAGGTGTAGCTAGAACAAAACTTTAGGAAGAAACTATTAAAACTTGAATAAATAAATTAGAATTGTGAAAAGGAATATGACTAACCATGATAAGTAATATTCTAATGATTAAATTTGTTTCAATTATTCCTATTGTAGACACCCCAAATCTACTTCTCATAAATTTATTAAATAAAATATACGTAATTAATTAGCCTCACAATTATACATTCTTCAAAAATAATTTGATAAATTAATCATCAGTTAGTTTACTCTATACAACTCTAAAGTTAACTAATTAAATCAACTTAATCAATTAATCTTAGCTCTCAATTCCTCTAATTAATCAGTTAATTAATACATGATTAACTAATTGATTAGGATAATTAATTCCCTCTTAAAATTTTCCTCTAATTTAAAATCCACATAATCACTAATAGAAAAAATATTGTCTTTTTAATCTCAATTGTCCAACTAAAAAAAAAGGATCATAATCTTAACCCTTCATTTCCTCACATGTGTCCTCAACCCATGTAGTGCCTCTCGTGTTACTGTTATTCTCATGATACTTTTTTGTGTGTGGTTGATATTGTTTGGATACTGGTTATGTTTGATACATACTTGAGACTATGTTGGTGATTGTTTCACCATGTTTTTAGGTTGGTTGACAGTTATGCTTATTGTATTGGTTGGTTATGACACTATTTACTATTGCTTATGATATGTGGACATATGTGTTTGATGTTATTCTTATGTAGTTGTTTACTTATTGTTTAATGTTGATGTTGTTTAGAATATGGTTATGGTTTGAGGTTTGGGTGAGAGAGACACTGTTGCATTGCTCATCCGTGAGCGCCCTGCTAAATTGCAATTCTCTCTCACGATGTGTTTGGAATTGAATATATATATATGGTGTTTTGACACTTGGTTTTATGCAGGACTGCAAGTACCGAGCACTGACTCCACCCACACCGTCGGGTCTGAGCATGCCCAACATACCCAATGGATATGACGTGGTTTAGGGAGTTGACAAGAAAGTATCCCCGTCTATGTCCGTCATCTCATTGTTTTTTGACGTCGTCGCCTATCAATACCTCGTTCTTGTTGGTATCGTTTCATTTTGAGTCGTTTATTTTAATTGTTTTATTAATGTTGTCTTAATGATCTAATATAGTTGTTATTGATGTCGTTAAATTATTGTTTTACTTTAAACGATATTCTATGAGTATGTTAATTTAATTAATTGAATTATTATTTATTGTGAATATCGTTGATTAATTAATAAATTAATTGGCTAAGATATTGTATTCCAACAATTATAAACTAGTAATGTTATTAATATTTTAATGCAATGTTATTTTCTTTTATTAATATTGTGTATTTTAAATTTAATGATGAGAATATCGCTTATTTTAAATATATGTAATTGATAAGTTTGTTTTAATAAAATATTTAATTAAAGATTTTAATGGGATTATGTTATAATGTAGAATCATGGGAAAAGTATTTAAAATTTATTAAAAGAAAATTAAATTTGGAAATATTTAGCATGCAAGGGCATGTGTAGTTTCAAACTGAAAAAGTTGTTATTTTTAAATTGGGATTTTAGATTTTGCTCATTTTTTTGTTTTTTTTTTTAATAAATAATTATTTTATTTTGAGGAAGAAAAGGAGAGAGTTCAGGATTATTTTTGGGGGAAGAAAATTTATTTTTGAAAAAAAAGAGAAGAGGAAGAAAAATTGTCTTTGCAAATTATATTTTTTACGAAAACATAGTTTCATTTTTGGGGGTTTTGAAATTGTTTCACGGAGAAGAATTAATTCTGAAGCGGATCAAATTGTGGACTTCATGGCTGCGAAAGAGTTATTTGATAGAAGTCTTCAAGTGGTGTCGTTCATTTTTAACCAGGTTCCACTCTTTACGAATTTTTATTTCGGTATGTTTATAAATCTTTTTGAATGAAGCAATCTTCGCATAGGCCATTCATTTAAGATCCTTGTAAATTTTAGGAAGCCATTAAGGTTTTTCTTTGAGTCTTTCCTTAATCGTCTTAGCATCTATCTTCGTTTTTCCCATTATCGCTTGCATGTATTAAGCAGTCATTCCCTCTTATATGTTCTGCTTGTCGTCCCTCATAGGCGTGGCCTGGAAGTGTAAGAGGGGGGCGGCGCGGGGGGGTGTGGGGTATGTAATCTCCCATACCATTTATGCGCCCAACGCTACGGTAGAATTCAGCGCCCTTATGTTGATTGGTGTTCCGTGTATATATATATAAATGTATGTTTAGTTTTATTTTATGAGGAAAAAGAAGAAGTTATCATCTTGTTGTATTTTGCTCTTTTTTTTTTTTTTATGTTGTTAAAAAAAACAAACATCTCAAAATTAGATATTAGTCATTATTTATATATGTATGTGTATATATATGTATATATATAAAAATATAATGTATGTATGTTGTTTTGGATTTGATTTAAAAGAATATATCTTATTGTAAAACTTTGAAATTGAAAATCTATTTATTGTGAATGTTAGATTCTGAAATTAAATTTGATATATATGAATTTATGTTTAAAATAATGTGTTATAAAATCGTAGACTTAAACGTAATTATTGATTTTGGAATAATGTAATCGTTAGTTTGAAATCAAGATGATTGTTTAAAATAAAACGTGAATTGATACCATTACTTGTGTTCTTTTATTATTCTTGCATTTGTTCAATTAAGCTAGAATTATAAATTGAGTGTTTGCTTAATTAAGTAGTGTAATTTTATTTATACTTTGATATTAGTTGATATTCTTGGTCAATTATTTTAATTAGAAGATGTGACTCTTTAAATGTATTTAATTGATGAATGATATTTTTAAGTTGATGTTATATTTGCTCAAAAGAAGAGTTAATGATATTTCGTTTATGTTTTGGGTTGGTTTATTTTGCATTGACTTTGAGTCATCAGAATCCAAGCCTTATTACTCATTCTTGGGTAGATGTTTTGGTAACTTCTAGAGGTTAGGGGAAAACTTGTTCGTTTGGGCACTCTGTCGTTTTAGTGCATCTCTTGACTTATGTTGTTGGTGGGTGGTACCTCCCTTGTTTTTGGTTCAGTGATATGGTATGTGTTTGCAAGATGGTTCATGCCTCGCATGTTGTGTGTTATGTACACTTTAATTTTATGTGATCTGAGGTACACCCCTTGCTTTGTTTTCGATTTGGGTGTCCGTAGGGAGAGTGTTTCTTCACGGGGACCAACGCACAAAGGGGTTGTCAGGATAACCCATGGAAGAGTTTCCTAAACAAGTGATAATTTAATTAATGAACTAGTGGGCTTGGGTAGTTAAACACTAAACAAGATTAATTATGTGTCTCACCCATGTCGTTAATGCTTCCTTAGGCTAAGGGTGGGATGACACTATCCTATAGTACTTATTTATTTTCCCTTGCTTTGGTTACCTCTGGGAGTGTCGTTGCATTTGTTTAATGTTGTTATGTGTTGGAGTTGTGTTATCCTTGTCAGTTTGGCCTTGTTTGGATATGGGTCATTTCTGTTAGTGTAATTAATATTTAATTACACTTGCATAACTTTACTTAGGTTGAGCTAATTTTAGGTCAACATTAGTGTTGCATACTTTGCTTTTATAAAGCAAATCATCTCATTGTAAATTAAATTCCTGAATAATAATATTTTGCACATTACATGCAAAGCTCTGCTTTTTTGATGTTTTCTCTTTTGTGGAAGGTGTTTAGGTTTGCATGTCTGATCTAGGGTTTCTAACATGGTATCAGAGCCTTGACATGCAACCCCTTCTCAAAATCTGGAGAAAACCATTGCAGATTTTGTTCGGGGTTCCTTGAGGATTTTATGCCTTGAGTTCATTTATGCAGCATCTTGGATCAGATCGGGCTTCACCATTGGATTCAGAGTACTGAAAAAAGTCAGGTTTGGCTTTCATTTTGCAGATTTTGGTCATGATTTGCCAAATCTGTGAGGGTTTCAGTTTTGGTGATTTTTTGGAAGCTCTGGAGGTCGCCGTTTTTTTGGAGCATTTTGAGCAGAAATGGAGGTCACCATTGCGTTCGCAGCGGCCCAAAACCCTAAGATCGCCTTTCGTTTCATCGATTTTGGCGAAGTTGATCCGGAAGGCAAAAAATTTTTGCCAAGGAAGCCGTACAGCCTCCCTAGCACGCTTCATGAGGCACGATTTTCCAAAAAAATTTGAAAAAACGTGGTTTTTGGGGAATTGTGCTGGCGCCTGCAGTTCTAAGGTCCCCGCCACCGCCGCGCCACCGGGCGGCCACCCAGCAGCCGCCGCCGCCGGTGGCTCCCCCTCCATTCACCGTCGGTCACCTCCAGCCCCGCGCCCCTTCAGCGCTCGGCCTCGGTCCCATTGGTGTTCGTGGGCTATCCTTCGGGCGGCTCCGCCATCGGCAGCACCAGGAGCAGCGCCACCTCAACACCGCCCACCCGCCACCCGCCTGGTGGCAGGTTTCTTTATTCCTCCAGCCCCGCCTGTGGTCATATGACGGATCAGGGGCCAGGCCAAAAGGAGCTATATTTTTGTGCCTGTTTAGTCTTGCAGTACCCTGAATTGCCCTCTTATAGGTCTTTTTTTCATTTTATCATAACTTTTGATCCCGGAGGCGAAATTTGTGAAACGAGATATCGCCGGAAAGCTGGCAAGCCCAATTTTCTCATGGTGTAGTTTATTTTCAGATATTTTTCTGTTTGGTTGGATTTTTCGCTTGTTGAAGACAGATGTTCTATTTTTCACTTCGGAGGGCATATCTTTTGACTCAGTGATCCTTTTTTCGCCATTCTTGTGGCATTGGAAAGCTGGTTCAGTCCTCTACACATATCTAAGGTCTATTTTTATTTTATGTTTATTCATGTTAGGAATTCTCTCCTTTTGTAGTCATTGGGGATTGTAATAAATGAACTGATATAAAGTTCCATCGGGGGGGTTTCTTGCATAATAATCTTCATCATGTTTTGATGGCAACTCGCATGGGTTGTAATATGGTTTCTTAGTTTCTTTTGGCCATATTTTGTCTTAGTTTGACACATACCAGATTCCTTTTGGTTCACACTTTAGATTGAGAGCCTATGGTTAGTGATCCGCATCGGATCCATCTCAGTTTGAGGGCCACTAAATTTGTGGTTATTGTTCCTGAGTCTGTATGGTACTTTTTCCCATGGAAGAGTTTTAGTCTTAGTTTGGCATCGGCATCGAGATTCACGGCTTCCAGATTCTGTCATCATCATATCATCTACTGTTGCTTTATGGATTCCAGGGTTGTTCCAGTTTGGAGTGTTCGAGTGTTCCATGGCATCGGGTCTGCTGTCACATTATTATGATTCTGATATGGTTTCTTGTAGATAGAAGTATCTTTCCTTGCTTGCCAGATTGTGGTTCCAGTGTTACTCCACAGTGTTCTTCTAGTGCTTCTTTGCAGCAGTCATCTCATTGTAGGGGGGGTTGTCCCACTGGGTTTTCCTTCTCTACCTCATTATTGCATTTGTACATGGGTACCTGATCAGGCCTTGTTGCTGGGACCCATTCATGCTTTCTTGCATTCATCTTAGTTTTAGGTGCATGCTTATTTAGTCTCCCTAAGTTGCACTTATGGGGGGGTGTTAGTGTAATTAATATTTAATTACACTTGCATAACTTTACTTAGGTTGAGCTAATTTTAGGTCAACATTAGGGTTGCATACTTTGCTTTTATAAAGCAAATCATCTCATTGTAAATTAAATTCCTGAATAATAATATTTTGCACATTACATGCAAAGCTCTGCTTTTTTGATGTTTTCTCTTCTGTGGAAGGTGTTTAGGTTTGCATGTCTGATCTAGGGTTTCTAACAATTTCTTGTTATCTCCTAGCACGGGGGTTGCACCTTTGGGTCCACATGGTCGGGTGGAATATTCTATGCGCTCCATTGGGTTCCCAAGTTGTGTTCATGATGTGGAATTGGATGTAGAGTTTTGAGAGCTTCACTTGATTGAAGACTATTCTATACTTGCACTTCATTCTACTTGGATCTAGTATATATGTACTTGTTGTACTCTTCTTGTTGATATAAGGGAAGCATTATGTAACGTATCATTGTATTCATAATGTGTTGTATCTATGGAAATATGTTTCATAATTGTAACGTTGACTTTGAATTGTAATGTAATAAAATGATGCATGTATCTTTATCATTTCCCTTGATTATGGATGGTTCTATGTATCAATATGTTATCTTGAGAATGTATGCTTCTATTGATGATTAACTTGGCATTAAATTTTGAATGATGTTTTGGTTGGAAACATTTATGTCTAATGCAACCATGTAACTCCATGGGACTAGTTAGGTGTCGTTATGCAATGTTGTAGATTATTTTAATTAATAGTTATTGCATAGTTGTTATCATTTTAAAAAAAAAAATTATTCCATCTTTGGTTTGTTGGTTGTTGTCTTGTGGGGTTTGCATGGTGGGGCATTACAACTTGGTATCAGAGCAAAGGTTATTAACACTGGGTACTCTAGGTTAAGTGAGCCCATTATGTTAACCTTTTGTGTAACTTTGAACTTATGTGTTCTCCCTCTTTTTTTGTGCAGAATCATGCCTAGGGGTCGGGGACGTGGTCATGGACAAGGCCATGGTGGTGGCCATGAATCTGGCCACCATAGTTCACTACCTCAAAGTTCCTATGAATTTGAACAAGAGGAACACCAAGGTTCCCAAAACAACCCTGAAGGCGGAGGCCTGAATCCAAAATAGCCAGGACTTGAAGGTGTGTAGTTGCGACAGTTGTTGGAAGAGGTTCTTGGCCGTTTGGGTCCTAGGCAGGAGGAGGAGCAATAGGTGGTCAAAAAGAGAGAGATCACCAAGGAGGAATGAAATATCGACATATCAGGATGTTGTGGTCTTAGGTCATATGAGAGACCTTCTCAGGGCACGTCCTCCCACATTTGATGGTTTTGGTGGAGGATTGGAAGTAGAAACTTGGCTTATTGATCTGGATCGATGCTTTTCTATGCATCCCTATGGAAAAAATACCAGGTCAAGGTGCACCATCATGCACCTCAGAGGTTTTGTATCCACATGGTGGCAACTGGAAGAGTAGAAACTACACCTTGACATCGGTTCGGTGACTTGAGAATTGTTTTTGGAGAGGTTCAAAGCCCTTTTCCTATATGATCACTAGAGACAACATCATGTAGATGAATTTCATGAGTTGAGACAGATGGCAATGTCCATTGAGCAGTACAAGTGCCATTTCTACGAGCTTAAGTAGTGCAACAAGATTGGTAATGATGAGGTTATGCTAGTGCAACATTTTGTCTAGGGCCTGAATGCCTAAATCAGTGGTGGAGTCTCAATATTCAAGCCAAAGACTATGGAGGTAGCTGTGGAGAAGGCTCGTCTTGTGGATGAAAATTTGGTCATGGCATTAGGAGGCCACACTAGATTTCATATTAGTAGTGCACTTGCTTCTGGTTTTGGTTCTTGAGGTGGGCAGTCTCAGGCTACAGGCCCTTCCAAGGGTCAATCCACACCCGTGAAGGGTGGTCAGTAGCAGAAACAATAGTCTCAGTCGAAACATAAGACTTCTCAATCTCAGCAAGGTGGAAAACCTTAGTCTAGGAAGAACCATAATTGGAGGAGAGCACAGTGCGACCGTTTTGAGCAACCGACATAGAGTACATAGCATACACCTAGCTGGGATGGATATCAACAGTCTAATGCTCCTTCAGGTGTCAGAGGTTTTGGCCGTGGTACATGTTGTTTCAATTGCAGTCAACAGGTACATATTGCTAGACAATATCCGTATAGGAGCACTGTAGGGTTTAGTCAGAGGTCAACAGCTTCAGAGATGACAGTGGGAGATGCTAGCAAGTCACACCGGGTTTTTGCAGCGGTTGACAACCGCTAGGCTGATCATCAAGGTACTGTGGTGGAGGCATTAGGTGTGTTATAGGACACTCAAATTTCTATACTCTTTGATTTTGGTGCATTAGATTCATTTATCTCCCCTTCAGTAGTTAAGCGATATAGGCTAGTGGCAGGAAAGCAAAGTGTTAAGTAGTTGGTTGAATTGGCCTTTGGGATGAAGGTGTCAGTAGAATCCCTTGTTCCGAGATGTAGGTTGGAAATTGGTTCATTTGTGACTTCAGTGGATCTTTGAATTCTTCCCCTTGGTTCATATGATGTCATTTTGGGGATGGATTGGCTAAGTGCTCATCGAGCAATAATTGACTATCGTCATAAGTCTATACATTGTCTAAATGATTCCGGAGGTGAGGTTGAGATTGTTGGCATACAAAGACCTATCTCCTTATGGATGATTTTCACAATGCAACTGAAGAGGTGTTTCCATCAGGGATGTCAGTTGTTTTTGGTCATGGTCAATGACTTGGATATGGAGGAGGATCGAGAGGTGACTTTAGATGATTATCCTCTCCTTAAGGATTTTTTAGATGTATTTCCGAGTGAGATTTTGGGGATGCCACCTAAGCGTGACATCGACTTCAAAATTGATCTTCTACCTGGAGCTAAGCCTATGTCTAAGGCTCCATATAGGATGACAACTCAGGAGCTTCAGGAGCTTCAAGAGCCCTGTTTAAAGCTAGAGTAATTACTTGCAAAAGGTTTTATCCATCCTAGTGTTTCCCCTTGGGGAGCACCAGTCATATTCATGAAAAATAAGGATGGTTCTCTCCATCTGTGTATTGATTACAAACAGTTGAATAAGGTGACGGTGAAGAATCCCTATCCTTTATCAAGAATCGATGATTTGTTTGACCAAATAAAGGGATCTATGGTATTCTCTAAAATCGATCTCAAGTCAGGATACCATCAATTGTGGATTGCTAAGGAGGATATACACAAAACTGCATTTTGCACTCAGTACGAGCATTAGGAATTCACTTGCATGTCGTTCGGGTTGACGAATACACCTTTAGTTTTCATGAGCTTGATGAATGGTGTTTTTCAGACCTACTTGGATAGATTTGTTCTCATGTTCCTTGATGATATCCTGATCTACTAAAAAACTATGGAGGAGCATGATGAACATTTGAGATAGGTGTTATAGTGCTTGAGAGACAATCAGTTGTTTGCAAATCTATCGAAGTGTGAGTTCTATAAGGTAGAAGTGAAATACTTGGGGCACGTTATATCAGGAGAAGGTATCATCATGGATCCCTCAAAGATCCAAACCATCATTGATTGGCCTACATCCATGAATTTTCTCGAGATTCATAGTTTTATGGGTTTGGTAGGTTACTATTAGCGGTTTGTTTAGGGCTTCTCAAGGATTCAACATTCCATCACTTCTCTTCAAAGGAAAGGGAATAAATTTGATTGGTCAAAAACATGTCTATCAGCTTTATAGACTCTTAAAGAGAAGCTTACCGGTGCACCTATTCTTGCAGTACCTAATCCTACTACGGACTTTGTATTTTGCACTTATGCATCCTTGGAGGGGTAAGGGGTTGTTTTGATGCAAGAAGGCCATGTGATTTCTTATGAGTCATGTAAGCTCAAGGATCATGAGCTGAATTACCCCATGCACAATTTGGATTTGGCTGCCGTTGTTCATGCTCTGGTAAGGTGGAGGCACTTCTTATTGGGGCATAGGTTTGAGTTGCACAGTGATCATCGCAACTTAGAGTATATTTTCACGTAGTCGAATCTTAATTCCAGACAAAGGAGATGGATGGAGTTTATTTGTGAATATGATTTTGATGTAACATACATCCAAGTCAAGGAAAATGTAGTGGTGGATGCTCTAAGTCACCAATGACATGATTTATTTGTTGTGACTCTTGATGTGGACTTGAGGAGTCAGATACTAAAAACACTTCCTTCAGACAACTGGTACCAAAAGGTGAAGTCGTAGATTGAGTTAGGTAGAGTTTTGGAGGGAAAATTTGTGGGTTATACTCTTGAGTCTGAGGGAGTTTTTTATAATTTGGGTTGCATGTATGTACCTCCCACTGAGGGTCTTCATACCCTAATCATGACCGAGGCACATCGGGCTCCCTATTCAGCTCATCCGGGAGTTAAGAAGATGTATGCATATCTTCATCCATTGTATTTTTGGGCTGGAATGAAGAGGGATATTGTAGATCTTGTGGTGAGATGTCTGGAGTGTCAGAGGGTAAAAGCAGAGCACCAACATCTCACTGGAATTTTGCAGCCCCATCTCGTTCTTGAGTGGAAATGGGATATCATATCGATAGACTTCATTGTTGGCTTGCCTATGTCTTCACGTTGACACGATGCTATCATGGTCACTATTGATAGGTTGACGAAGGTGGCACATTTCTCTCTCATTCGGTCATCCTATACTGCATCATCTATGGCTAGAGTTTTCATGGAGGACATTGTGAGGCTGCAAGAAATCCCATGAAGAATCATTTTTGATAGAGATCCGGTGTTCACTTTTTCTTTGTGGACATCTTTGCAGTGTGCCTTAGGAACCTAGTTGAACTTCAGTTTTGCATACCATCCATAAATAGATGGACAAACTGAGAGGGTCAACCAGGTTCTGGAGGACATGCTCCATATGTACGTCATCGATCAATAGTCTCGTTGGGAAGACTATTTGCATCTGGTTGAGTTTGCATACAATAACGGTTACCACTGTTTGATCAGGATGCCATCATTCCAGGCGTTGTATGGTCATCCATGTTGGACTCCTTTGAGTTGGGACCGTCTCAAGGAAAGAGTTCTTCTTGGGCTAGAGATGCTACAAGATATGGAACAACAATTTGCTCACATCAGAGAACACTTGGTAGCAACTTAGGACAAGTAGAAGAAGTATGTTGATGCACATATGATCGACCGTCAGTTTGTTGTTGGTGATCGAGTTTTTTTTCGAGTGCATCCGCGAAAGAGCCCCATCTGTTATGGGAAAGGCTCTAAGTTGGCACCTCATTTTATGGGTTTGTTTGAGGTTCTAGAGAGAATTGGACCCATTGATTACCACTTAGCCTTGCCACCAAGTCTATCACATATGGGTGATCCCACAATAGTGGTTTACAATTTTTGGGCAAACTGGACATTGCAATTATTATTTTTAACTAAATCTTCACTTTCGGGCTCTTGTAGCGGCTAAACTGTGAGGAATTTGAAAATGATGCAAACTAGAGTCTCATCACATTTTGTCTCTAGATTCTAAAAATATTTTTTTCAAAATTTTTGGAAGTAGATTGCATGTTTTTTTCCATCTCCCATGAAAAATGGTTGTTTTCAGAAAACAACATTTTTAAAAAGTGACGCTCACTGTATACAACATAACTTTTTTTATATGAAGGATAAAATTATAATTTTTTCGAATTTAGATTTGTAACTATAATATCTAGCACTTTCATTTGGTCTCATAGTTTTTTATTGAATATTTTTTCCTTAATCAAGTTTCAAAGTCAAACCAATTGCAATTCAGACATAGGCGGACTGTATAAAACATAACTTTTTCTGTACGAATTGAAATTCAATTTTTTTTTTTTTTAATGGATCAAGGACATCAATACCCAGCCTCAGCATATTTTTTTTGAAATTTTTTATTTTGATAATCTTCTATTTTTCCACATGTGCAGACCAGAGATTTTGATTTTCAGTGAAAAACCTATGTTTAATAAAACTAAAAAATAAAATACATAATAAAAGAAAATCATATTAAAATTATATTCGACGGATAGCTCATTCCGAGGACTATCATTATCTAGTTGGGTTTCTAAATTTTTCTACATTTTCATTTTCAAATTGAGCTTCGAACAAGAATTTTTTACAAAAAAAATCATTTTTTTAAGGAGATAGGGAAAAATGGGTGTTCGTTTGGCCGAACCTCTTAAAGGGGTTCGGCCGAATCTATGTTCAGACGAACCTCTTTAAGGGGTTTGGCCGAACCAAATCGATGAAATAAAAAACTAAAAAAAAGTTATTATTTTATTTTTAATGAATAATGGCTTGATATTTCTAATAATTTTTCATCTTAATGAAGTGCCAATCCAACAAATCTTTCCAACATTTTGGGGTTGACAATATGCATAGTGCTTGAATATAATAAAAATGAGTATCTTCACCATGCATATTGCCAATATCGATATATTTTGAATATAATAAAAGTGAGTATCTCCACCATTCATTTTTTTATGGTGAATTCGTTTAACGGATCAGAAATAACCTAATCCGGAAAGATGACTTGATTTGATTCAGAAATGGTAAATTTCAATTATATACCCTCGATGCTGAAAGGTTCTATTTATGTCATTCAATCAGAATGATTGTTAAAATCTGATATCGGTTGGAATAACTGCGTATTACATTTTAACTGTATCTTTCCAAATAAGGGTTGCTAACTCAATGCTAGAACACTCGGTTTTTAAGTGCGACTATGGTCTTTTACACGTTTGGATGAACTACTCAATTCGTCTATACCATCGATAAAATTAGTAAGACGGCGACTGATCTTGAAAAAGTCAATAAAATGGAAAAACAACATGTCGTTCTAAGAATCTCAACTTTCTTTTTTGATTAGAAGCGGATTTTAGCCAAGGAATTTAATGCATGCATGTAAATGCATATTATTTACATGTGTGCATAATTTGTTTGAACAAATGGATTCATTTTTAAATAAGATCAAATAAATTTGAGAGTGCGAGTGATTAAGTCAAGTGAGTCAATGGATAAAGTTGGATGGCTTGAATCATAAGTAAAACCAGAAGAATGAGCTTTTGTTCCTCATTTCAACGAGGAATTCCCTTTACTAATCGGAAGTTAAGAGCCTTTTAGTCACTGATAAGGGAAGTTTTTCCCTATAGTAAATCAGGGATTTCTACATCCACAATGAGTCCTAAGTACTCTCTTACAAATGTGTAAGAGAAATAGTGTATTGACCATGGAATTATATTCCATGAGTCAGGAGAGCGATCGGACCGCCAAAATAAAAGATTTTCGTTCTTCCTCATGACGAATGAAGATTTATCTTAAAATTATCAAATAGAAATTTTCTATTATGTCCCGACTAGATCGCACCATGTATTATTTAATAATCCAAGAGTTTATAATTGGGTCTGGGGTTTTTTACAAAAATGGATGAATTACAAAGAAATCAAAACAAACATAGATCTTGGCAACAATTCTTTTTATATCCACTTTTTTTTCAGGAAGATCTTTACGCAATTGCTCATGATCATCATTTAGATGGATCTGGTTTCTCCAAACCAACATAAATTTTAGTTTCTCATTTTTTTAGTTTCCTAACTGTAAAACGTTCGATTCGTCAGATATGTAAATAGAATAATTCAATTAGTTTGTTGGGGAATTGTGATCGAAATCAATTTATTGAATGCAATAAGAATTTTTGTTCTAAATCAATACTAGAAGGTTTTACAGTTGTATTGGAAGTTTCGATCACAATGCGTTCAAAACATTTAACAGAAGGAATGGATGGATGGAATAGTATTCGATCTATCCATTGCATATTTCCTCTTATGGAGGATAAATTACCACATTCCAATTATATATTAGATATACGAGTGCCCTACTCAATTCATCCAAAAATTTTGGTTCAAATTTTTTGTCGCTAGATCCGAGATACTCCTTCTTTGCAATTATTACGATCCATTCTCCATGAATGGAAAAATAGTTTTAGTCGAGAAAATTTGCAGAAAGCTCTAATTACACAGAGGGAAAATACGAGGTTCTCCCTGTTCCTGTGGAATTCTTATGTGTATGAATGTGAATCGTTTTTAGTTCCTCTTGTGAAACGATTTTTTAATTCACAATCGTTGTTATATGGATCTTTTCCCAATAGAACTCATTTTTTAAAAAAGATCAAACATATTGTTATATTTCCATGTCAAATTTCAACAAAAAATATTTGGTTGTTGAAGGATTCTTTCATCCATTATGTGAGATATGGAGAAAGATCCCTTATAACTTTAAAGGGGACTCACCTCGAAGTGAAAAAATTGAGATATCATCTGTTTCATTTTTGGCAATACTATTTTCATCTTTGGTTTCAACCGTATAGGATACATAGTCTTGAATTATCAAAGACTTATTCTTCTCTTTTAGGTTATTTTCTGTATGTTAAAATGAAACCTCTCGTGGTTAGAGGCAAAATGCTAGATAATTTATTCATTACCGATCTCATTACCAATAAATTAAACCCAATAGCTCCAATTAGATCAATTCTTTTCTTTTTGGCTAAAGAAAGGTTTTGTGACATCTCAGGGTGGCCAATTAGTAAATTGTCTTGGACCAGTCTATCAAATGATGATATCCTCGATCGATTTGATCGAATTTGGATAAATCTTTTTCATTACTACAGTGGATCAATGAAGCGAGATGGTTTATATCATATAAAGTATATACTTCTACTTTCATGTGCTAAAACTTTGGCCTGTAAACATAAAAGTACGATACGTGTAGTTCAGGAACAATTAGGTTCGAAACTCTTTACAAAATCATTTTCAAAAGAATGAGAATTCATTTCTTCATCCTTTTCAAAAAATCGTTTACAGAGAGAATGAATTTGGAATTCAGAAATTAGCCAGACAAATCCCCTGGCTAATTTCTGGCAAAAGATTCAGAATAAACAAATAGAAAACTGATTTGATGAATGAAATGCTTATTGAGCAATTGCCAAGATCCATTTAGGATCTTATAGATCTTTTCCACTCGGAAATCCAACCAAATGATTAATAAATTCACTACATGGAGAAAGCCGTGTGCAATTAAAATTGCAAGCATGGTTTGGGGAGAGATTTCTTGCTCTTATAAAAAGAGCAAATAATCCACTCCATTCGATGACCTCCGGGTTCAAGTCCCGGGCAACCCAGAGTACTAGAATCTAGTACCTAAATATATTCTTGTCTACTTATTCTAGATCCAATCCAATTCATGTTATCCATTGCTCTTAACAAGCAAGAGAAGCAGCCGTTCAAAAAAATTGAATACTATTCCATCCATCCATTCCTTCTATTAAATGTTTTGATCGCATTGCGATCGAAACTTCCAATACAACTATCAAGCCTTCTAGTATCGATTTAGAACAAAAATTCTTATTGCATTCAATAAATTGATTTCAATCACAATCCCCAACAAACTAATTGAATTATTTTGTTTACGTATCCGAAGAATCAAACGTTTTACAGTTAGGAAACTAAAAAAATGAGAAACTAAAATATTCGTTGGTTCGGAGAAACCAGATCCATCTAAATGATGATCATGAGCAATTGCGTAAAGATCTTCCCAAAAAAAAAGTGGATATAAAAAGAATTGTTGCCAAGATCTATGTTTGTTTTGATTTCTTTGTAATTCATCCATTTTTGTAAAAAACCCCGAACCCAAGAATAACCTCTTGGATTATTAAATAATACATGGTGCGATCTAGTCGGGACATAATAGAAAATTTCTATCTAATAATTTTAAGATAAATCTTCATTCGTCATGAGGAAGAACGAAAATATTTTATTTTGGTGGTCCGATCGCTCTCCTGACTCATGGAATATAATTCCATGGTCAGTACACTATTTCTCTTACACATTTGTAAGAGAGTACTTAGGACTCATTATGGATGTAGAAATCCCTGATTTACTACAGGGAAAAACTTCCCTTATCAGTGACTAAAAGGCTCTTAACTTTCAATTAGTAAAGGGAATTCCTCGTTGAAATGAGGAACAAAAGCTCGTTCTTCTGGTTTTACTTATGATTCAAGCCATCCAGCTTTATCCATTGACTCACTTGACTTAATCACTCGCACTCTCAAATTTATTTGATTTTATTTAAAAATGAATCCATTTGTTCAAACAAATTATGCACACATGTAAATAATATGAATTTACATGCATGCATTGAATTCCTTGGCTAAAATCCGCTTTTGATCAAAAAAGAAAGTTGAGATTCTTAGAACAACATGTTGTTTTTTCCATTTTATTGAATTTTCAGGATCAGTCACCGTCTTACTAATTTTACCGATGGTATAGACGAATTGAGTAGTTCATCCGAACGTGTAAAAGACCATTGTCGTACTTAAAAGCCGAGTACTCTACCATTGAGTTAGCAACCCTTATTTGGAAAGATACAGTTAAAATGTAATACGCAGTTATTCCAACTGATATCAGATTTTAACAATCATTCTGATTGAACGACAGAAATAGAACCTTTTAGCATCGATGGTATATAATTGAAATTTACCATTTCTGAATCAAATCAAGTCATCTTTCCGGATCAAGTTATTTATGATCCGTTAAATGAATTCACCATAAAAAAATGAATGGTGGAGATACTCACTTTTATTATATTCAAAATATATCAATATTGGCAATATGCATGGTGAAGATACTCATTTTTATTATATTCAAGCACTATGCATATTGTCAACCCCAAAATGTTGGAAAGATTTGTTGGATTGGTGCTCCATTAAGATGAAAAATTATTAGAAATATCAAGCCATTATTCATTAAAAATAAAATAATAACTTTTTTTTAGTTTTTTATTTCATCGATTTGGTTCGTTCTCAGTGGAACAACTCTAATATTTTTCATTTCTTCCATACCCGTTGAAAATGATTCTTTATGTGCTTCTCTATATAAGATCGCACAACAGTAAAATACATGAAATGAACATATAATAAGAGAAATAAAAATGGATAATAAGAAAACAACCATGACACAAAACGCGTATAATAAAAAAATTTTATATGATTAAAATTTATTAATAAATTGATTGGACCTAGACGTAGACGCATTATTTCTCCCTCCTTTTTAATAAATTTAAAGCACGTTTAAAATGATTAATTTTTGCCCTAAGAAAAATACCATAAACAGTTTCCATAGGTTGAGCTCCTAATTCGAGAAAATGAACAATATCACTCTAAATTAAACTAGTTTGATTCTTATTCATTGGATCATAAAAACCCAATTCCTGAAGAGCTCTTCCTTCCCTTCGAGACTTAACGTCAATTGCAACAATTCGATAGGTAGCTCATTGGGATAGATAGACAAGATAGCCCCTAGCCCCCCCCTGGAAAACGTATATGAAGGTTTATCCTTCATATGGCTCGAGTAATAATTGAATTGTTTAAATAGGATCTCCCTATCTATAGAACAGATAGATAATATTAGATATATTATCTCTTTTACTTATTAATGAGAATAACAGATATAATCTGTACTCTTAGCTCAAGTATCCTTGAGTTATCTTAAAAAATAAGAAGATATTGTTAAAAGAGTAGAATATTTCCACTTTTTGAGCCGTCTTTCATGTATTTTCTCTCTCCATTTTATGTTAAATAATATCTCAATCCATTATATGGATCAAATCATTTGATCAAAAATAGAATTTTCTTGTTCTGAGATCTATTTTTCTAAATCATTAGGTCCAAGTTGTACTCTGGTGGTTCCCGTCCTTACGGAATGATAGCAACATACATTCTGCTATTTTCCACATTGAGCA
Source organism: Sequoiadendron giganteum (assembly GCA_007115665.2). Classification (NCBI taxonomy): domain Eukaryota; kingdom Viridiplantae; phylum Streptophyta; class Pinopsida; order Cupressales; family Cupressaceae; genus Sequoiadendron; species Sequoiadendron giganteum. Next base: position 250,923,229 of record CM021101.1, on the reverse strand, counting down.
ATAGGAATGTTTGATCCTTGTAGAATTGGATCAAGTTTTCCCAAAATCTTTCCGAGTTATTCTAATTTGCTATTCTTTTTTTTTTTTAAGCTCGATGTATTTTTACAAAATGGTTATAGCTCATTGATTTCATTTACATTAACCCTAGATTTTGCCCCTAATTGAAAAATAAATTGATTGGTCAAGCTCCATTATTAAACATATCTTTTTAAGGAGATAAATGTTGAGCATTCGGCCGTTCGGCTAAAGGGGTTCGGCCAAACCTAGCCACTTTAAAATAATGAAAAAAATTCATGAGGTCCGGGAAAATGACAGGGTTTTTTTTTTTAAATTGCTATTAAGGTTCGGTCGAACCCCTTTATTTTAATATTATCAACGACCGAACCATGTTAAAGGTTTGGTCGAATAATTTGGTTCGGCCGAACCCCTTCACTTTGTGTAGAGGAAAAAAATGACTTTTCCCTTCCTCCACAAAAGTGTTCACCACTTATGTGGATTCACCCATATACATGATGTGTTTCACGTTTCTATACTTAGGCCATATTATTCTGATACATCTCATGTTCTCGATTGGAATGCGTTGTAGGTAGAGGACGGGCAACTCACACTAGAACCTGTGGTCGTTCTTCAGCACAGGAGGCTCGTTCTCAGGGGTAGAGAAATTGAACACGTGTGGGTCCAATAGGACCCTAATGATGAGACATCAGCAACATTGGAGGATGTATTCCACATTCGAGAGTCTTTTCCCTATTTGTTTTTTGGCTATCAGGAGTAAGCCTAGTTCTAGTGGGGAGGATGTAGTGCCTCTCATGGTACTATTATTCTCATGATACTTTTTTGTGTGTGGTTGATACTGTTTGGATATTGGTTATGTTTGATGCATACTTGAGACTATGTTGGTGACTATTTCACCATGTTGTTAGGATGGTTGACAGTTTTTCTTATTGGACTTGGTTGATTATGACACTATTTACTATTGCTTATGATATGTGGACATATGTGTTTGATGCTATGCTTATGTAGGTTTTTACTAATTGTTTAATGTTGATGTTGTTTAGAATATGGTTATGGTTTGAGCTTTGGGTGAGAGGGACGGTGTTGAATCGCTCATTCGTGAGCGCCCTGCTACACTACGATTCTCTCTAATAGGTTGTTTGGCATCAAATATATATATGTTGTTTCGACACTTGGTTTTATGTAGGACTGCAGGTACCGGGCACCGATTCCACCCGCATCGTCGAGTCTGAGTGTGCCCAACATACCCAATGGATATGACGTGGTTTAGGGAGTTGACAAGAAAGTATCTTCATCTGTGTTCGTCATCTCGTCATTGTTTGACGATGTCGTCTATCAGTACCTTGTTCTTGTTGGAATCGTTTCGTTTCAAGTCGTTTATTTTAATTGTTTTATTAATGTTGTCTTAATGATCTAATATAGTTATTATTGATGTCGTTAAATTATTGTTTTAGTTTAAATGATATTCTATGAGTATGTTAATTTAATTAATTGAATTTTTATTTATTGTGAATATTGTTAATTAATTAATAAATTAATTGGCTAAGATATTATAATCCAACAATTATAAACTATTAATGTTATTAATATTTTAATGGGATGTTATTTTCTTTTATTAATATTGTGTATTTTAAATATATGTAATTGATAAGTTTGTTTTAATAAAATATTTAATTGAATATTTTAATGAGATTATGTGATAATATAGAATCACAGGAAAAGTATTTAAAATTTATTAAAAGAAAATTAAATTTGGAAATATTTAGCATGCAAGGGCATGCGTAGTTTCAAACTGAAAAAGTTGTTATTTTTAAATTGGGATTTTAGATTTTGCTCGTTTTTTATTTATTTTTTTGAATAAATAATTATTTTATTTTGAGGAAGAAAAGCAGAGAGTTCGGGATTATTTTTGGGGGAAGAAAATTCACTTTTGAAAAAAAAGAGAAGAGGAAGAAAAATTGTCTCTGTAGAATTTTTTTTTAAAGAAAACATAGTTTCATTTTCGGGGGTTTTGAAATTGTTTCACGAAGAAGAATTAATTTTAAAGTGGATCAAATTGCGGACTTTGTGGCTGCGAAAGAGTTATTTGATAGAATTCTTCAAGCAACGTCATTCATTTTTAACCAGGTTCCACTCTTTACAAATTTTTATCTCCGTATGTTTATAAATCTTTTTGAATGAAGCAATCTTCACATAGGCCATTCATATAAGATCCTTGCTGCAAATTTTAGGAAGTCGTTACGGTTTTTCTTTGAGTCTTTTCTTAATCGTCTTAGCATCTAACTTCATTTCTCCCATTATCGCTTGCTGTGAAAATTCCTATTGCAGTCACTGATTATTAATCTCCTATCTTAAAAGATTATTTAACTGCTGAAAAACTAATTCACAGCTAATATCGAAAAATAACACAACTGCAACTTCACTAATAAAAATACGGAAAGAAATGTGTAACACAATGAACACAATATTTTTGGACAAATTGTCCCTGGAAAAACCCCTAAGGGAAAACCAGTTCTACAGATGAGGAATTATATTAACTTCAGCAAATCAAGAGATACAAAGATTCCTTGCCTCTTACTGGCAGAACTCCGACAATCTCCCAACTTCCCACTGATATTCCCTCGCTGCTATCCCCAACGCTATCACTGCACCCTTGCTAACACTGCAAGACTATTTGCTAGCACTGCAAATGCTTCTACAAAAACTTCTATATATTCTCCATATTCCCAATGACCCCTTTTTATACTCCTCTCATTGGAAAACCAACAGCCAAGATCGATTCTCAATCGACGGCTGAGATAAATAACAACTTACCAACCACAACAAATTTGGTTGCAAGGTGTCACTAAAAGAAATCAATAATTAAATAATAATTATCACATGTCAACAATAAAATAACTATTATCTAATCCTAGCAAATGGACGAACAACTGTCCAAGCTAACAAACTAACACTCCCTCTTAGCGAGGAAGCTGTTCTGCATGACACCCATCTTATCTCTGAAGAAGATAAATTTTTCCTTCCCCAATGCTTTAGTCAGAATGTCTGCTACTTGCTCCTCTGTAGGTATGTATTGTAGCTGAACAATACCTCGCTGTACACAATCCTTGATGAAGTGATACCTGATATCTATATGTTTAGACCTATCATGAAACACTGGATTCTCAGACAATTTGATGCAACTCTGATTGTTGTAGTGTAACACAGTAGTCTCAACCTTCTAACCAAACAAAGCCACTAGCAACTTCCGAAACCATATAGCTTCACATGTTGCCATGCTAGCTGCAATGTATTATGCTTCTAATGAACTCAGAGCCACAGACTTCTACTTCCTGCTGAACCAAGAAACAACTCCTGATCCTAAACTGAAACAACACCCTGAAGTGCTCCTTTTGTCTATTGTACTGCCTACCCAATCTGCATCAGTATAGCCTATCAACTTGATTCCTTCACCTCGAACATATCTAATCCCATACTCAGCTGTACCACGCAAATAATGCAACACATGCTTGGCTGCTGTCCAATGCACTCTCTTTGGTTCAACCATGAACTGACTAAGAGAGTTTACTGCAAACGCTATATCCGGCCTGGTGTTGACCAAATACATGAGCGAACCAATTAATTGCCTGTATAAGGTGGGATCTACATCTTTGTCATTAGATGTATCTACCTTCCTCCAATTAGTGATCATAGGTGTAGACATGGCTTGGCAATCCTCCATCTCAAATCTCTTCAAGATTTCAATGCAATATTTCCCTTGACCAAGGAAAATCTCTCCATCTGTCTGCCACACCTCCATGCCTAGAAAATAGTGCATGAGTCCCAAATCCTTCATCTCGAACTCTTCTGCAAGGTCCTTCTTGCAATCCTCTATGAGCCCTAGTGCACCTGTAAGAAACAAGTCATCTACATATAGAACAAGAATGAGAACCTCACCCCCAACCACCAAGTAGTAGAGGTTAGCATCTGCCTCACTCTTCACAAAGCCCATTTCCTGCAAGTATGTATCAATGCGCTCATACCATGCTCTAGGAGCCTGTTTGAGTCCATACAAGGCTTTCTTCAATCTGCACACGTGGGTCTCTTTGTTGTGTGCTACAAAGCCTTCTGGTTGTTCTATGTATACCTCTTCCTTTAATTCACCATTAAGGAATATTGTCTTGACATCCATTTGATGGATCTGCCATCCCATCTGCACTGCAAATGAGATTATAGCTCATATAGAAGTATACCTGGCCACTGGAGCAAATGTCTCCTCATAGTCTATTCCCTCCTTCTGAGAGAACCCCTTGGCCACAAACCTTGCCTTGTATTTCTCGATGCTACCATCTGCACCGTGCTTTATCTTGAAGATCCAGCGTGATCCAACTACTGACCTATCTGTTGGTCTAGGAACTACCTCCCATACATCATTCTGCATTATTGAAGTATATTCCTCAACCATAGCATCTTGCCATACCTGATGTTGTGAAGCCTCTAGATAGTTGGATGGTTCACTATCTACCAACTGGCTGACTAATGCCACATAGTCATTGAACTTGGCTGGTTCTCTCCTTTGTCTCGTACTCTTCCTAGGAGCTCCCACAGACTCTTGAGTATCCCTTTGTGTGTCTTGAACCTCACGGTTCCTGCTGCCAACTATAGAGGATGAAATATCAACCTCTATATCTTCTAGATGCATATCCTGTTGCACCAGTTGCTCCATACTCTGTGAATCTTCACTACCTGAGTCTATGCTTGTACTAGTAACAGTACTTGAGCTTTGCTGCCCTTGACTTGGACTTGGAGCTTTTGTTGGCTGCTCACTCTGATCATCTGCTGGCAAATCTCTGGACCTTCTAAACACCTTGTCCTCCATGAACTTGACATTGCGTCTGACAATAATTCTTCTGGTCCCTGGAATTAATTGCCTGTATAAGGTGGGATCTACATCTTTGTCATTAGATGTATCTACCTTCCTCCAATTAGTGATCATAGGTGTAGACATGGCTTGGAAATCCTCCATCTCGAATCTCTTCAAGATTTCAATGCAATATTTCCCTTGACCAAGGAAAATCTCTCCATCTGTCTGCCACACCTCCATGCCTAGAAAATAGTGCATGAGTCCCAAATCCTTCATCTCGAACTCTTCTGCAAGGTCCTTCTTGCAATCCTCTATGAGCCCTAGTGCACCTGTAAGAAACAAGTCATCTACATATAGAACAAGAATGAGAACCTCACCCCCAACCACCAAGTAGTAGAGGTTAGCATCTGCCTCACTCTTCACAAAGCCCATTTCCTACAAGTAAGTGTCAATGCGCTCATACCACGCTCTAGGAGCCTGCTTGAGTCTGTACAAGGCTTTCTTCAATTTGCACATGTGGGTCTCTTTGCTATGTGCTACAAAGCCTTCTGGTTGTTCTATGTATACCTCCTCCTTCAATTCACCATTAAAGAATGTTGTCTTGACATCTATTTGATGGATTTTCCATCCCATTTGCATTGCAAATGAGATTACAGCTCGTATAGAAGTATACCTGGCCACTAGAGCAAATGTCTCCTCATAGTCTATTCCCTCCTTCTGAGAGAACCCTTTTGCCACAAGCCTTGCCTTGTATTTCTATATGGTACCATCTGCACCGTGCTTTATCTTGAAGATCCAGCGTGATCCAACTACTGCCCTATCTATTGGTCTAGGCACTACCTACCACACATCATTCTACATTATTGAAGTATATTCCTCAACCATAGCATCTCGCCATACCTGATGTTGTGCAAGCTCTTGATAACCAGAAGGTTCACTATCTACCAACTGGCTAACTAATGCCACATAGTCATTGAACTTGGCTGGTTCTCTCCTCTATCTCATACTCTTCCTAGGAGCTCCCTCAAACTCTTGAGTATCCCTTTATGTGTCTTGAACCTCACAGTTCTTGCTACCAACTGTAGAGGATGAAATATCAACCTCTATATCTTCTAGATGCATATCCTGTTGCACTAGTTGCTCCATACTCTGTGAATCTTCACCACCTGAGTCTATGCTTGTACTAGTAACTGTACTTGAGCTTTGTTGTCCTTGACTTGGACTTGGAGCTTTTGTTGGCTGCTCACTCCGATCATCTGCTGGCAAATCTCTAGACCTTCTAAATGCCTTGTCTTCGATGAAATTGACATCACATCTAACAATAATTCTTCTGGTCCCTGGAATGAACATCCTATATGCCTTTGAAGTTTCACTATACCCAACAAAGTACCCCTTCTCTGCAATCTAATCTAACTTGGTACGTGTGTCTCCAGGAATAAGACAATATGCCAAACTCCCAAATATCTTGAAGTGACCAACATCTGGCTTCTTCCCCGTGAAAGCCTCCTCTGGTGTCATTTTCCCTAGTACCTTGTGTGGAACCCTATTTTGAATGTAGACTGTTGTACTACACGCTTCTGCCCATAAGTAGCAGGGCATGTCCTGGTCATGTAGCATAGCCCTTGCTGCCTCCGATATAGAGTGGTTCTTCCTCTCAGCAACTTCATTCTGTTGTGGATTGTAAGGAACGGTCCACTCTCTCTTGATTCCTTCTTTGGTACAGAAATCTTGGAACTCATTTCCTTTGTACTCGCCTCCATTGTCTGACCAAAGAACCTTTATCTTCCTTCCTGTCGAATTCTCCACAAGAGCCTTGAACTTTTGGAAGTGACTGAAAACCTCATCCTTGGTCTTCAAGAAGTATATCCAGGTCTTCCTGGAGAAATCATCAATAAAGGTAACATAATACTCATATCCTCTAAGAGACTTTGTCGACATTGGTCCACATACATCTGAATGTACTAGATCAAGAACACCCGTAGATCTAGTGTCACTCCTTGGAAAAGATGCTTTCGCAAGCTTTCCCAACACACATCCCTTACATACATCATCATGCTCTATGCTCACCTCTGGAACACCTGTCACCGTCTCACGAAGCAATCTAAGTGCTCCATGATGAATATGGCCCATCCTCCTATGCCATAGCTCACCAAGATCTCTAGGGTTACTGTTACTCATGAGTGCCATAGGAGTATCAACTTGCAACCTATAAAGGTGACCACTCCTAACTCCAATAGATACGGATGATTTCCAATCTTTATGCTTAATCAAAACATGCATCCCTCTAAAGAGAACATTATACCCTTTATCCTGAAGGATAGATATAGAAACCAAATTCATACCTAAGCCTGGCACATGCAACACATCATGAAGAGGAATTACCTTTCCATTCTCCCTCTGAAACTGAACAGTCCCTTTCCCAACTGAGTTGAGCTTGGACAAGTTTCCCATAGAAATTTGGATACTAGTGTTCTCCTCCTTGTAGCTGGAGAAGTATTCTCTAACTCCTGTCATATGAAATGACGCTCCCTTGTCTATATACCAGACACTCTATGAGGTTGAGCTAATCATACAAGCTATGAGTGCAAACTCATCCTCCAATCTACTAGAGAGCTCCTCTGCACTTGCTGACACCGCCACCTAGTTCTTGCCCTTGTTATCTTTCTTTCTTTGTGGGCAATCACTGACATAGTGGCCAAACTCGTGACAACCAAAGCACTTGACCTTAGATAGGTCCTTCTTCTTTTCACTTTGTGAATTTGCTCCTCTTCTAAATCGCTTTTTTGCTTTCCCTTTTCCTGCTAGGGCAACATTTTCTTGTTCTGCCTCACTTTTCTGACTCTTGTTGTTGGCTCCATTGACAAGACTTAGTCTAAGCTCCTCCTGAGTGAAATCACTCCATAGTCAATCCCAACTCGGTAGGGTGTCTCATCCATTAATAACTTGAACAAAGACATCCCACTGCTTAGTAAAACCCATTTAAGGCTATCCTTACTAACTCATCATCTTTTGGCTTATCTCCAACAGCTACTAACTCATTGTTGACAAGTCTAAGTCTGGTGAGGTAACTTGTAACGTCTTCTCCCTTGTTCATTCGGGTATTCCTCAACTTTTCTCTAAGAATCAGCTTCCTATTAGTGGTAGCATTTTGGTACAGTTTTAGAATGGCATCCCACATCCTATTCGCTATATCCAACTCAGTGATATGCAAAATAATATGATCCTTGACACCATCAAGGATTATCCTCCTCGCCTTGGCATCCTCTTTCTTGTATGCTGCAAGTTGTGTTACGTCTGTAGGTACAGCTACAACAGTGGTGACATAATCCTTGATACCATTCTCTTCCAACAATAAAGAAAGTTTGGCTTTCCAGACACCAAAATTCAAGGCACCATCTAATCTATCTTGATCTCTCAAACCAGTTGAAGCCATCTCAAAGGATAAAAAGCAATAATAATTTAAAGAGATCAAACTAGGTTATAGAAACCCTTAATTTCTTTCCTAGGGCAAACCTTTTCTACCCTTAACTTAGCTTTGATACCATGTGAAAATTCCTATTGCAGTCACTAATTATCAATCTCCTATCTCATAAAGATT
>CM021101.1:250879288-250914673 GCA_007115665.2 Sequoiadendron giganteum | reverse complement strand
TCGGGACATAATAGAAAATTTCTATCTAATAATTTTAAGATAAATCTTCATTCGTCATGAGGAAGAACGAAAATATTTTATTTTGGTGGTCCGATCGCTCTCCTGACTCATGGAATATAATTCCATGGTCAGTACACTATTTCTCTTACACATTTGTAAGAGAGTACTTAGGACTCATTATGGATGTAGAAATCCCTGATTTACTACAGGGAAAAACTTCCCTTATCAGTGACTAAAAGGCTCTTAACTTTCAATTAGTAAAGGGAATTCCTCGTTGAAATGAGGAACAAAAGCTCGTTCTTCTGGTTTTACTTATGATTCAAGCCATCCAGCTTTATCCATTGACTCACTTGACTTAATCACTCGCACTCTCAAATTTATTTGATTTTATTTAAAAATGAATCCATTTGTTCAAACAAATTATGCACACATGTAAATAATATGAATTTACATGCATGCATTGAATTCCTTGGCTAAAATCCGCTTTTGATCAAAAAAGAAAGTTGAGATTCTTAGAACAACATGTTGTTTTTTCCATTTTATTGAATTTTCAGGATCAGTCACCGTCTTACTAATTTTACCGATGGTATAGACGAATTGAGTAGTTCATCCGAACGTGTAAAAGACCATTGTCGTACTTAAAAGCCGAGTACTCTACCATTGAGTTAGCAACCCTTATTTGGAAAGATACAGTTAAAATGTAATACGCAGTTATTCCAACTGATATCAGATTTTAACAATCATTCTGATTGAACGACAGAAATAGAACCTTTTAGCATCGATGGTATATAATTGAAATTTACCATTTCTGAATCAAATCAAGTCATCTTTCCGGATCAAGTTATTTATGATCCGTTAAATGAATTCACCATAAAAAAATGAATGGTGGAGATACTCACTTTTATTATATTCAAAATATATCAATATTGGCAATATGCATGGTGAAGATACTCATTTTTATTATATTCAAGCACTATGCATATTGTCAACCCCAAAATGTTGGAAAGATTTGTTGGATTGGTGCTCCATTAAGATGAAAAATTATTAGAAATATCAAGCCATTATTCATTAAAAATAAAATAATAACTTTTTTTTAGTTTTTTATTTCATCGATTTGGTTCGTTCTCAGTGGAACAACTCTAATATTTTTCATTTCTTCCATACCCGTTGAAAATGATTCTTTATGTGCTTCTCTATATAAGATCGCACAACAGTAAAATACATGAAATGAACATATAATAAGAGAAATAAAAATGGATAATAAGAAAACAACCATGACACAAAACGCGTATAATAAAAAAATTTTATATGATTAAAATTTATTAATAAATTGATTGGACCTAGACGTAGACGCATTATTTCTCCCTCCTTTTTAATAAATTTAAAGCACGTTTAAAATGATTAATTTTTGCCCTAAGAAAAATACCATAAACAGTTTCCATAGGTTGAGCTCCTAATTCGAGAAAATGAACAATATCACTCTAAATTAAACTAGTTTGATTCTTATTCATTGGATCATAAAAACCCAATTCCTGAAGAGCTCTTCCTTCCCTTCGAGACTTAACGTCAATTGCAACAATTCGATAGGTAGCTCATTGGGATAGATAGACAAGATAGCCCCTAGCCCCCCCCTGGAAAACGTATATGAAGGTTTATCCTTCATATGGCTCGAGTAATAATTGAATTGTTTAAATAGGATCTCCCTATCTATAGAACAGATAGATAATATTAGATATATTATCTCTTTTACTTATTAATGAGAATAACAGATATAATCTGTACTCTTAGCTCAAGTATCCTTGAGTTATCTTAAAAAATAAGAAGATATTGTTAAAAGAGTAGAATATTTCCACTTTTTGAGCCGTCTTTCATGTATTTTCTCTCTCCATTTTATGTTAAATAATATCTCAATCCATTATATGGATCAAATCATTTGATCAAAAATAGAATTTTCTTGTTCTGAGATCTATTTTTCTAAATCATTAGGTCCAAGTTGTACTCTGGTGGTTCCCGTCCTTACGGAATGATAGCAACATACATTCTGCTATTTTCCACATTGAGCAATAGGAATGTTTGATCCTTGTAGAATTGGATCAAGTTTTCCCAAAATCTTTCCGAGTTATTCTAATTTGCTATTCTTTTTTTTTTTTAAGCTCGATGTATTTTTACAAAATGGTTATAGCTCATTGATTTCATTTACATTAACCCTAGATTTTGCCCCTAATTGAAAAATAAATTGATTGGTCAAGCTCCATTATTAAACATATCTTTTTAAGGAGATAAATGTTGAGCATTCGGCCGTTCGGCTAAAGGGGTTCGGCCAAACCTAGCCACTTTAAAATAATGAAAAAAATTCATGAGGTCCGGGAAAATGACAGGGTTTTTTTTTTTAAATTGCTATTAAGGTTCGGTCGAACCCCTTTATTTTAATATTATCAACGACCGAACCATGTTAAAGGTTTGGTCGAATAATTTGGTTCGGCCGAACCCCTTCACTTTGTGTAGAGGAAAAAAATGACTTTTCCCTTCCTCCACAAAAGTGTTCACCACTTATGTGGATTCACCCATATACATGATGTGTTTCACGTTTCTATACTTAGGCCATATTATTCTGATACATCTCATGTTCTCGATTGGAATGCGTTGTAGGTAGAGGACGGGCAACTCACACTAGAACCTGTGGTCGTTCTTCAGCACAGGAGGCTCGTTCTCAGGGGTAGAGAAATTGAACACGTGTGGGTCCAATAGGACCCTAATGATGAGACATCAGCAACATTGGAGGATGTATTCCACATTCGAGAGTCTTTTCCCTATTTGTTTTTTGGCTATCAGGAGTAAGCCTAGTTCTAGTGGGGAGGATGTAGTGCCTCTCATGGTACTATTATTCTCATGATACTTTTTTGTGTGTGGTTGATACTGTTTGGATATTGGTTATGTTTGATGCATACTTGAGACTATGTTGGTGACTATTTCACCATGTTGTTAGGATGGTTGACAGTTTTTCTTATTGGACTTGGTTGATTATGACACTATTTACTATTGCTTATGATATGTGGACATATGTGTTTGATGCTATGCTTATGTAGGTTTTTACTAATTGTTTAATGTTGATGTTGTTTAGAATATGGTTATGGTTTGAGCTTTGGGTGAGAGGGACGGTGTTGAATCGCTCATTCGTGAGCGCCCTGCTACACTACGATTCTCTCTAATAGGTTGTTTGGCATCAAATATATATATGTTGTTTCGACACTTGGTTTTATGTAGGACTGCAGGTACCGGGCACCGATTCCACCCGCATCGTCGAGTCTGAGTGTGCCCAACATACCCAATGGATATGACGTGGTTTAGGGAGTTGACAAGAAAGTATCTTCATCTGTGTTCGTCATCTCGTCATTGTTTGACGATGTCGTCTATCAGTACCTTGTTCTTGTTGGAATCGTTTCGTTTCAAGTCGTTTATTTTAATTGTTTTATTAATGTTGTCTTAATGATCTAATATAGTTATTATTGATGTCGTTAAATTATTGTTTTAGTTTAAATGATATTCTATGAGTATGTTAATTTAATTAATTGAATTTTTATTTATTGTGAATATTGTTAATTAATTAATAAATTAATTGGCTAAGATATTATAATCCAACAATTATAAACTATTAATGTTATTAATATTTTAATGGGATGTTATTTTCTTTTATTAATATTGTGTATTTTAAATATATGTAATTGATAAGTTTGTTTTAATAAAATATTTAATTGAATATTTTAATGAGATTATGTGATAATATAGAATCACAGGAAAAGTATTTAAAATTTATTAAAAGAAAATTAAATTTGGAAATATTTAGCATGCAAGGGCATGCGTAGTTTCAAACTGAAAAAGTTGTTATTTTTAAATTGGGATTTTAGATTTTGCTCGTTTTTTATTTATTTTTTTGAATAAATAATTATTTTATTTTGAGGAAGAAAAGCAGAGAGTTCGGGATTATTTTTGGGGGAAGAAAATTCACTTTTGAAAAAAAAGAGAAGAGGAAGAAAAATTGTCTCTGTAGAATTTTTTTTTAAAGAAAACATAGTTTCATTTTCGGGGGTTTTGAAATTGTTTCACGAAGAAGAATTAATTTTAAAGTGGATCAAATTGCGGACTTTGTGGCTGCGAAAGAGTTATTTGATAGAATTCTTCAAGCAACGTCATTCATTTTTAACCAGGTTCCACTCTTTACAAATTTTTATCTCCGTATGTTTATAAATCTTTTTGAATGAAGCAATCTTCACATAGGCCATTCATATAAGATCCTTGCTGCAAATTTTAGGAAGTCGTTACGGTTTTTCTTTGAGTCTTTTCTTAATCGTCTTAGCATCTAACTTCATTTCTCCCATTATCGCTTGCTGTGAAAATTCCTATTGCAGTCACTGATTATTAATCTCCTATCTTAAAAGATTATTTAACTGCTGAAAAACTAATTCACAGCTAATATCGAAAAATAACACAACTGCAACTTCACTAATAAAAATACGGAAAGAAATGTGTAACACAATGAACACAATATTTTTGGACAAATTGTCCCTGGAAAAACCCCTAAGGGAAAACCAGTTCTACAGATGAGGAATTATATTAACTTCAGCAAATCAAGAGATACAAAGATTCCTTGCCTCTTACTGGCAGAACTCCGACAATCTCCCAACTTCCCACTGATATTCCCTCGCTGCTATCCCCAACGCTATCACTGCACCCTTGCTAACACTGCAAGACTATTTGCTAGCACTGCAAATGCTTCTACAAAAACTTCTATATATTCTCCATATTCCCAATGACCCCTTTTTATACTCCTCTCATTGGAAAACCAACAGCCAAGATCGATTCTCAATCGACGGCTGAGATAAATAACAACTTACCAACCACAACAAATTTGGTTGCAAGGTGTCACTAAAAGAAATCAATAATTAAATAATAATTATCACATGTCAACAATAAAATAACTATTATCTAATCCTAGCAAATGGACGAACAACTGTCCAAGCTAACAAACTAACACTCCCTCTTAGCGAGGAAGCTGTTCTGCATGACACCCATCTTATCTCTGAAGAAGATAAATTTTTCCTTCCCCAATGCTTTAGTCAGAATGTCTGCTACTTGCTCCTCTGTAGGTATGTATTGTAGCTGAACAATACCTCGCTGTACACAATCCTTGATGAAGTGATACCTGATATCTATATGTTTAGACCTATCATGAAACACTGGATTCTCAGACAATTTGATGCAACTCTGATTGTTGTAGTGTAACACAGTAGTCTCAACCTTCTAACCAAACAAAGCCACTAGCAACTTCCGAAACCATATAGCTTCACATGTTGCCATGCTAGCTGCAATGTATTATGCTTCTAATGAACTCAGAGCCACAGACTTCTACTTCCTGCTGAACCAAGAAACAACTCCTGATCCTAAACTGAAACAACACCCTGAAGTGCTCCTTTTGTCTATTGTACTGCCTACCCAATCTGCATCAGTATAGCCTATCAACTTGATTCCTTCACCTCGAACATATCTGATCCCATACTCAACTGTACCACGCAAATAATGCAACACATGCTTGGCTGCTGTCCAATGCACTCTCTTTGGTTCAACCATGAACTGACTAAGAGAGTTTACTGCAAACGCTATATCCGGCCTGGTGTTGACCAAATACATGAGCGAACCAATTAATTGCCTGTATAAGGTGGGATCTACATCTTTGTCATTAGATGTATCTACCTTCCTCCAATTAGTGATCATAGGTGTAGACATGGCTTGGCAATCCTCCATCTCAAATCTCTTCAAGATTTCAATGCAATATTTCCCTTGACCAAGGAAAATCTCTCCATCTGTCTGCCACACCTCCATGCCTAGAAAATAGTGCATGAGTCCCAAATCCTTCATCTCGAACTCTTCTGCAAGGTCCTTCTTGCAATCCTCTATGAGCCCTAGTGCACCTGTAAGAAACAAGTCATCTACATATAGAACAAGAATGAGAACCTCACCCCCAACCACCAAGTAGTAGAGGTTAGCATCTGCCTCACTCTTCACAAAGCCCATTTCCTGCAAGTATGTATCAATGCGCTCATACCATGCTCTAGGAGCCTGTTTGAGTCCATACAAGGCTTTCTTCAATCTGCACACGTGGGTCTCTTTGTTGTGTGCTACAAAGCCTTCTGGTTGTTCTATGTATACCTCTTCCTTTAATTCACCATTAAGGAATATTGTCTTGACATCCATTTGATGGATCTGCCATCCCATCTGCACTGCAAATGAGATTATAGCTCGTATAGAAGTATACCTGGCCACTGGAGCAAATGTCTCCTCATAGTCTATTCCCTCCTTCTGAGAGAACCCCTTGGCCACAAACCTTGCCTTGTATTTCTCGATGCTACCATCTGCACCGTGCTTTATCTTGAAGATCCAGCGTGATCCAACTACTGACCTATCTGTTGGTCTAGGAACTACCTCCCATACATCATTCTGCATTATTGAAGTATATTCCTCAACCATAGCATCTTGCCATACCTGATGTTGTGAAGCCTCTAGATAGTTGGATGGTTCACTATCTACCAACTGGCTGACTAATGCCACATAGTCATTGAACTTGGCTGGTTCTCTCCTTTGTCTCGTACTCTTCCTAGGAGCTCCCACAGACTCTTGAGTATCCCTTTGTGTGTCTTGAACCTCACGGTTCCTGCTGCCAACTATAGAGGATGAAATATCAACCTCTATATCTTCTAGATGCATATCCTGTTGCACCAGTTGCTCCATACTCTGTGAATCTTCACTACCTGAGTCTATGCTTGTACTAGTAACAGTACTTGAGCTTTGCTGCCCTTGACTTGGACTTGGAGCTTTTGTTGGCTGCTCACTCTGATCATCTGCTGGCAAATCTCTGGACCTTCTAAACACCTTGTCCTCCATGAACTTGACATTGCGTCTGACAATAATTCTTCTGGTCCCTGGAATTAATTGCCTGTATAAGGTGGGATCTACATCTTTGTCATTAGATGTATCTACCTTCCTCCAATTAGTGATCATAGGTGTAGACATGGCTTGGAAATCCTCCATCTCGAATCTCTTCAAGATTTCAATGCAATATTTCCCTTGACCAAGGAAAATCTCTCCATCTGTCTGCCACACCTCCATGCCTAGAAAATAGTGCATGAGTCCCAAATCCTTCATCTCGAACTCTTCTGCAAGGTCCTTCTTGCAATCCTCTATGAGCCCTAGTGCACCTGTAAGAAACAAGTCATCTACATATAGAACAAGAATGAGAACCTCACCCCCAACCACCAAGTAGTAGAGGTTAGCATCTGCCTCACTCTTCACAAAGCCCATTTCCTGCAAGTATGTATCAATGCGCTCATACCATGCTCTAGGAGCCTGTTTGAGTCCATACAAGGCTTTCTTCAATCTGCACACGTGGGTCTCTTTGTTGTGTGCTACAAAGCCTTCTGGTTGTTCTATGTATACCTCTTCCTTTAATTCACCATTAAGGAATATTGTCTTGACATCCATTTGATGGATCTGCCATCCCATCTGCACTGCAAATGAGATTATAGCTCATATAGAAGTATACCTGGCCACTGGAGCAAATGTCTCCTCATAGTCTATTCCCTCCTTCTGAGAGAACCCCTTGGCCACAAACCTTGCCTTGTATTTCTCGATGCTACCATCTGCACCGTGCTTTATCTTGAAGATCCAACGTGATCCAACTACTGACCTATCTGTTGGTCTAGGCACTACCTCCCACACATCATTCTGCATTATTGAAGTATATTCCTCAACCATAGCATCTCGCCATACCTGATGTTGTGAAGCCTCTAGATAGTTGGATGGTTCACTATCTACCAACTGGCTGACTAATGCCACATAGTCATTGAACTTGGCTGGTTCTCTCCTTTGTCTCGTACTCTTCCTAGGAGCTCCCACAGACTCCTGAGTATCCCTTTGTGTGTCTTGAACCTCACGGTTCCTGCTGCCAACTGTAGAGGATGAAATATCAACCTCTATATCTTCTAGATGCATATCCTGTTGCACCAGTTGCTCCATACTCTGTGAATCTTCACTACCTGAGTCTATGCTTGTACTAGTAACAGTACTTGAGCTTTGCTGCCCTTGACTTGGACTTGGAGCTTTTGTTGGATGCTCACTCTGATCATCTGCTGGCAAATCTCTGGACCTTCTAAACACCTTGTCCTCCATGAACTTGACATTGCGTCTGACAATAATTCTTCTGGTCCCTGGAATAAAAATCCTAAATGCCTTTGAAGTTTCACTATACCCAACAAGGTACCCCTTCTCTGCAGTCTGATCTAACTTGGTACGTGTATCTCTTGGAATATGACAATATGCCAAACTCCCAAATATCCTGAAGTGACCAACATCTGGCTTTTTCCCTGTGAAAGCTTCCTCTGGTGTCATCTTCCCTAGTACCTTGTGTGGAACCCTGTTCTAAATGTAAACTATAGTACTACATGCCTCTGCCCATAGGTAACGCGACATGTCCTGGTCATGTAGCATAGCCCTTGCTGCCTCCGATATAGAACGGTTCTTCCTCTCAGCAACTCCATTCTGCTGTGGATTGTAAGGAACAGTCCACTCTCTCTTGATTCCTTCTCTGGTACAAAAATCCTAGAAGACATTTCCTTTGTACTCGCCTCCATTGTCTGACCGAAGAACCTTTATCTTCCTTCCTGTCGAGTTCTCCACAAGAGCCTTGAACTCTTGGAAGCGACTGAAAACCTCATCCTTGGTCTTCAAGAAGTATATCCAGGTCTTCCTGGAAAAATCATCAATAAAAGTAACATAGTACTCATATCCTCTGAGAGACTTTGTTGACATTGGTCCACATACATCCGAATGTACTAGATCAAGAACACCCTTAGATCTATTGTCACTCCTTGGAAAAGATGCTTTCGCAAACTTCCCCAACACACATCCCTTACATACATCATCATGCTCTGTGCTCACCTCTGGAACACCTATCACTGTCTCACAAAGCAATTTAAGTGCTCCATGATGAATATGGCCCATCCTCCTATGCCATAGCTCTCCAAGATCTCTAGGATTAATACTGCTCATGAGTGCCTTAGGAGTATCAAACTGTAACCTATAAAGGCGACCACTCCTAACTCCAATAGTTATGGGTGATTTCCAATCCTTGTCTTTAATCAACACATGTGTTCCTCCAAAAAGTACATTATACCCTTTATCCTAAAGAACAGATACAGAAATTAGATTCATACCTAAGCCTGGAACATGCAAGACATCATGAAGTGGAACTATCTTTCCATTCTCCCTCTGAAACTGAACAGTCCCTTTCCCAACTGGGTTGAGCTTGGACAAGTTCCCCATAGAAATCTGGATATTGGTTTCCTCCTCCTTGTAACTGGAGAAGTACTCTCTAACTCCTGTCATATGAAATGATGCTCCACTGTCTATATACTAAACACTCTATGAGGTTGAGCTAATCATACAAGCTATGAGTGCAAACTCATCCTCCAATCTACTAGAGAGCTCCTCTGCACTTGCAGAAGCCGCCACTTGGTTCTTTCCCTTCTTATCTTTCTTCCTTTGTGGGCAATCGCTGACATAGTGGCCAAACTCGTGACAACCAAAGCAATTGACCTTAGATAGGTCCTTCTTCTTCTCACCTTGAGAATTTAATCCTTTTCTAAATCCCTTCTTTGCTTTCCCTTTTCCCGCTAGGGCAACGTTTTCTTGTTCTCCCTCACTTTTCTAACTCTTGTTGTTGGCTCCATTGACAAGACTTAGTCTAAGCTCCTCTTGAGTGAAATCATTCCAAAGTCGATCCCAACTCGGTAGGGTGTCTCATCCATTAATAACTTGAACAAAGACATCCCACTACTTAGTAAACCCATTTAAGGCTATCCTTACTAGCTCATCATCTTCTGGCTTATCTCCAACAGCTGCTAACTCATCCTTGACAAGTCTAAGTCTGGTGAAGTAACTTGTAACGTCTTCTCCCTTGTTCATTCGGGTATTCCTCAACTTTTCTCTGAGAATTAGCTTCCTATTAGTGGTAGCATTCTGGTATAGTTTCATAATGGCATCCCACATCTTATTCATCGTATCTAACTCAGAGATATGCGGAACAATATGATCCTTAACACCATCAAGGATAATCCTCCTCGCCTTGGCATCCTCTTTCTTGTATGCTACAAGTTGTGTTGCGTCTGTAGGTACAGCTACAACAATGGTAACATAATCCTTGATACCATTCTCTTCCAACAATAAAGAAAGTCTGGCCTTCCAGACACCAAAATTCGAGGCACCATCTAATCTTTCCTAATCTCTCAAACTAGCTGAAGCCATCTCAAAGGATAAAAGCAATAATAATTTAAAAGATCAAACTAGGTTATAGAAACCCTCAATTTCTTTCCTAGGGAAAACCTTTTCTACCCTTAACACAGCTCTGATACCATGTGAAAATTCCTATTGCAGTCACTGATTATTAATCTCCTATCTTAAAAGATTATTTAACTGCTAAAAAACTAATTCACAGCTAATATCGAAAAATAACACAACTGCAACTTCACTAATAAAAATACGGAAAGAAATGTGTAACACAATGAACACAATATTTTCAGACAAATTGTCCCTGGAAAAAACCCTAAGGGAAAACCAGTTCTACAGATGAGGAATTATATTAACTTCAGCAAATTAAGAGATACAAAGATTCCTTGCCTCTTACTGGCAGAACTCCGACAATCTCCCAACTTCCCACTGATATTCCCCCGCTGCTATCCCCAACGCTATCACTACGCCCTTGCTAACATTGCAAGACTGTTTGCTATCACTGCAAACTCACAAACTCATTTGCTAGCACTACAAATGCTTCTACAAAAACTTCTATATATTCTCCATATGCCCAATGACCCCTTTTTATACTCCTCTCATTGGAAAACCAACGGCCAAGATCGATTCTCAATCGACGGCTGAGATAAATAACAACTTACCAACCACAAAAAATTTGGTTGCAAGGTGTCACTAAAAGAAATCAATAATTAAATAATAATTATCACATCTCAACAATAAAATAACTATTATCTAATCCTAGCAAATGGATGAACAGCTGTCTAAGCTAACAAACTAACACTTGCATGTATTAAGCATTCACTCCTTCTTATATGTTCAACAATTATCTAAAACTTGTTAAATGCATTTAATTTCGTTGGAGTTCTCTTTTGGCTGGGAAATAGAATATATGAGGGGAAACGACTATTAGTAGCCCTTCTTAAATGCCTAGTGCTTGAGATAGATTCGCTGACCTCCTTAGTGACTGTAGGGAGATCCATGTTTTTGTTTACCTAGGTGCTTGGATTCTTTTTAAGGTTGCGCCTACTTCTCCAGTTGCAACCTCCCCTTTAGGCATCCATGTTGGGCTATAATGGGAGACCTCTCCTTGGCTCCTTAGCGCCAACACCTTGGTTCTGCCTACCATCCCTCATAGGCATGGTCTGGAACTGTAAGGGGGGGCAGCTGATATATAATCCCCCATACCATTTATGTGCCCAACGCTTTGGTAGAATTCGGCCCCCTTATGTTGATTGTTGTTTCGTGTATTTATATATATATGTAGATGTGTGTTTAGTTTTATTTTACGAGGAAAAAAAAGTATCATCTTGCTGTATTTTTTTTTGTATGCTGTTAAAAAAATAGCAAGCTCAAAAATAGTTATTAGTCATTATTTATATATGTATTTGTATATATATATATATATTTATAAATATATTTATATATATATTTATATATATATTTATATATATATTTATATATATATTTATATATATATATATATATATGTATATGTATGTATGTTGTTTTGGATTTGATTTAAAAGAATATATCTTATTGTAAAACTTTGAAATTGAAAATCTATTTATTGTGAATGTTAGATTCTGAAATTATATTTGATAAATATGAATTTATGTTTAAAATAATGTGAGATATAAAATCGTAGATTTAAACGTAATTATTGATTTTGGAATAATGTAATCATTAGTTTGAAATCAAGATGATTGTTTAAAAAAAAAACATGAATCGATACCAGTGCTTGTGTTCTTTTATTATTCTTGCATTCGTTCAATTAAGTTAGAATTATAAATTGAGTGTTTGCTTAATTAAGTAGTGTAATTTTATTTATGTTTTGAGGTTAGTTGATATTCTTGGTCAATTATTTTAATTATAAAATGTGACTCTTTAAATGTATTTAATTAATGAATGATATTTTTACGTTGATGTTATATTTGCTCAAAAGAAGAGTTAATGATATTTCGTTTATGTTTTGGGTTGGTTTATTTTGCGTTGACTTTGAGTCATCAGAACCCAAGCCTTAGTACTCGTTCTTTGGGTAGATGTTTTGGTAACTTCAAGAGGCTAGCGGAAAACTTGTTCATTTGGGCACTTTGTTGTTTTAGTGCATCTCTTGACTTATGTTGTTGGTGGGTGGTAACTCTTTTGTTTTTGGTTTAGTGATGTGGTATGTGTTTGCGAGATGTTTCATGCCTCGCATGTTGTGTGTTATGTACACTTTAATTTTATGTGAGCTGAGGTACACCCCTTGCTTTTTTTTCGATTTGGGTGTCTGTAGGGAGAGTGGCTCTTCATGGGGGCCAAGGCACAAAGGGGCTATTAGGATAACCCATGGAAGATTTTCCTAAACAAGTGATAAATTAATTAATGAACTAGTGGGCTTGGGTAGTTAAACACTAAACAAGATTAATTATGTGCCTCACCCATGTCAGTAATGCTTCCTTAAGCTAAGGATGGGATGAGAAGACTTGGTTGGTAAAATCATTGCCTTGTCCTCACGAAAGGTAAGTGGTTTCGCAAGTCACCCTATGGAGCGGTGTCTTGATATAGGCAGTCAGGATAACCATAGATGGAGGTGGCACCTTGTGATAGGATGTCTAGATAATCCATGTAAGGCCATGCGATGACACTCTCCTATAGTACCCATTTATCTTACCTTGCTTTGGTTTCCTCTAGGAGTGTCATTGCATTTGTTTAATGTTGTTATGTGTTGGAGTTGTGTTAGCCTTGTCTGTTTGACCTTGTTTAGATGTGGGTCCTTTCTTGTCATCTCCTAGCATGAGGGGTGGACCTTCGGGTGCACATGGTCGGGTACTCCATTGGGTTCCTAGGTTGTGTTCGTGATGTGAAAGCAAATGTAGAGTTTATGGAGCTTCACTTGTACTTCATTATGCTTGGATGTAATATATATGTAGCTTTTGTACTCTTCCCGTTTATATAAGGGAAGCATTATGTAACATATCATTATATTCATAATGTGTTGTATCTATGGAAATATGCTCCACAATTCTAACGTTGACTTTGAATTGTAATGTAATAAAATGATGCATGTATCTTTATCATTTCCTTTGATTAAAGATGGTTCTATGTATCAATATGTTATCTTGACAATGTATGCTTCTATTGATGATTAACTTGGCATTAAATTTTGAATGATGTTTTGGTTAGAAATTTTTACGTGTAATGCAACCATGTAACCCCATGGGACTAGTTAGGTGTCGTTATGCAATGTTATAGATTATTTTAATTAATGGTTATTGCATAGTTGTTATCCTTTAAAAAAAAATTGTTCCATCTTTCGTTAGATGGGTGTTTTCCTGCAGGATTTGTGTGGCAGGGCGTTACAACCCACCCCATGGTCACACATGTATAAGAATTCTTGGATAATCCCTTCTTTCTCACACATGTTTGATCATGCTAACTTGGAGGAAGCTTGACTCTCCACCTCATTCCTAATATTGAATCATCCCCACTCCTTGCTCACAAATGTGTGAGCATGCTCTTCATACATGCAAGATCCATGCTCACACATGTATATGTATGCTTGACCTTAAACCTCACCTTCTGATTTTATTACACTTTCCCTCATCTCCTTCCATTAATCAAGCATCTTTCATATTATTTTGATACCTATCAAAAGGATAGAAATATTTCCAATGCAAGATAATCTTAGCCCTCCATTCTCTATTTGAGAATTCTATTTAAGAAAGAATTACCCTTCTCACTTAATCCATTAATTGAATTATAGCCACATGTAAAATAGAGTAACTAGCTAAGAGCATCCACATATCAACTCAACTCATCAAATCCTTCATCATTTGGAGCACTTCCAAAATAATCAATGAAGGTTTAATTCTTTTGTCTCTTTGTATTTGTATGGTTTGCTACTTCCATTTTACTCTATTGTGTGTTGGAAGAATGAAGAAGATCATATCCCTTGTTAACAATTTTTTTGTCATTTATGTCACCATGATATATGAGTTGCAATTGAGTCACATCAATCCGGTATTTTGCTTTGGAATCCTCTCCGATAAATAGTTGCTACTTCAATTTTTGGGAAATGGTCTGTAATTGATAATTGCATACATGGATAGGGAATTGTGCACACCATTGATCGTGGCTATCACCAGTATTATTTTTTTTACTACAATTTTTTTATTAGGTCTATTTTTGGCTGACCTATCATTCAGTAGAAGATGTAATGGATTAAATTTTGTTTGTATAATCCATGCCGACAAAATATAGCATGCAACACGATTGAAGTATTGATAAGAAGCTTGTCAAGTTGACCTAATTATTATCTTTGGGAAATCAGATATATATAAAAGATGTTTTTGTAGAGTTGGAGATGAGACATGTATATGTGTAGAGCGAATACTAGCAGACTATATGTGAAAGCAAAAAAGGCAAAGCGTGATCTACTGGCATGCAAATTTTCCTAAATTACAAAGGAATTGAATCTGCACTTGAGGTGTACTTCTATCAATTCAATTCTGGTAGTTAGCCATTTTTGTTACTTCATTTTTGTAGGCAGTAAGCCTCCCATTTTTGACAGTGAGTCTTGGAAGTAAGTCAAACCTTTGTAATATCTTATAACCGATTATACTATATTGTGAGTTAATCCCCATCGTGGTTTTTCCCACTCTAGGTTTTCCATGTAAAAATTCTGGTGTCTCTTGTGTTTTGTGTTTCATGTTTTGTTGATGATTCTTCTTATATTAATTATCACATTCTTTAGATTGATCGGATGGTATTTGTTCAATAAGTTTAAGAATATACTGATTCACCCCCACCCCCTCTCAGTATATTGGATATTTAACAATTAGTATCAGAGCAAGGTTCCTCTGGAGAAGTCTAACAACTTGAGGGAGATCTTGAAGATTGAACAATTGATTCTCTTGATGATCTTGATAAAGTTGAAAATGAGAAAAAAGATATAAAAGAGAATCTTGATGAAGCAAATGAATGTGTCCAGAAATTGAAGGAACAATTGAAGAAATTCAAAGAGAGATGTAGAGAAGTCAGTGACCAATTGAAACAAGCAAATGAAGACATTATCGAAATGAAGCTACAAGTGGAAGAAAACAAGAGGATTGAAGAATGCTTGAATATAGAGATAAATAACAAGTCTAATGAATGTTCCAAGTTTGAACAAGAAATAGTGAATCTGAGAGTAGAACTGGAAAAGGAAAAATTATGTGAGGATAGTTTCAAGACAAGCTCTACCGAGCTTGATGAACTAATTGTAGGACATAAATATTCTAAAGACAAAGGAGGATTGGGATTAGAAGCAGGTGAAATCTCAAAAGCAGTAAAAGATCAAAAGACTCAAGATAGAGGAAAGTAGAAAAGGAATCCAAGAAGGAAACTACATGTCAGACAACCAAATGCACAAAGGTACCCATCTTTCAATGGAACTTGTTTTCTTGTAACAAGTTTGGGCATAAGGAAACTGACTGTAGAAGCATGATGAATCGGTTTTCTAGTTCTTTCCAGATAATGTTATGCCTGTAATAAGTTTAGACATAGAGCTAGTGAATGCAAAACTCAGATAATGAACTGGTTTAATGGAGGAAGGATGAATCAATGCTTTGCTAGCTATTCCTATACATTCAATAAATATGGGCATAAATAAAATTAGTGCAGAACAAGGTTTAATGGAAGTCAATCAAGTCAAGTAAATGTTGTCTATTATAATTGAAACAAAGCAGCACATATTTCAAAGGTATGCATAAGCAAAAAGGGAAAATAGTTTATTCCAAAAAAGAAGAATGAACCTGAGAAGAAGGTTGACAAAGAATAAGTTAAGCAAGAAATGAGTAAGATATGGAAAAATAAAGAAGATTCAGGGACTACTGATGCCTTTGTACCCTCATCTGGTGTAGATGATTCCTCCAGTAATTAGACCCAACATGGTCTTAGGGGGAGCTTTAGTAGAAAGATTCTTGAACCCCTTGATTCGAGCATGTCAACTCTTGACACAGAGAAAACATCATAAGGAATAAGTGTGTAGAGGCTTTAAAAAATAAACTGGAAGAAAAGAGGTGTGTATGCTCATTTGCAGAGCATATTAGGGTTTTTTAGCACAACTAAGGAAATTTAGCAGCCTTTTCAAATTCCAAGTGCATTAAATACAAATTAGGGCATCACATTAATCTATAAAGTAAAATTATGAAGGACTTTCAATCATTTGTGCATTCGAAAGAAGCAGAGAACGACTTGGAGTGATTTAGAGCGAATCAAGGTGTGATTGGTGCAAACCCTATTTTTGACTATTTGCAAAGAAAAATAAATTTTTGATTCTGTGCTATTGTGAGCTTGTGGAAATTATTTCTTGAATCTTTGTAAGAGCTTGGAATATAGAAAATGGCAACTCATGTAGTCATACAAGCAACAGAAAGACCTAGGCCCTCCTCTAGGAAATATTTGATGAAGGTTTTTGAAGATGACCCTATAGGCGCTTTCTCTTTGATTCCTCGTGGCATCATGCCAACAGAGGATATAAGAATGTACATAAGGGTTAAGTCAAAATAATTTAATCATATCAAACTGATCGATATATGGATGAATGAACTCACTGATGATAAATTCTTGGTAAAACCTGAATACTCGAATCTTGTGACAATGAATTTGGACTATTGGAACAATTTTCCAAACTTCAGTTCTACAGTGGATGACCCGTATGTAAAGTAGGTTCTCAATAGAATGCATGATCAATTCTTATGGACTCATGAACCGCACTTGATAAACAAGGAAGCAATTAAAGCCGTCACTGGACTCTGCGACATTGGATCAGTACCTGTGTTAAAGGTAGTGAAAAATGAAACGATATCAAAACTTACTGGTGCTACCTATGACAAAAGGGCTCTACCAACAAAACCTATTAAAAATCCATTTGTGAAGTATGCATCCATAATGATTGGCCACAAAATATACTTCACCAATAGAGAGAATTTTGTATTTTCCACAACTATCTATACTAGCTATGATATGCTTGTAAATGGTGTGAGTTACGATCTATGTGAGCTTCTCAAGAAACAGTTGCTTGAAAACCTGAGAATGTCAAAGGAGAAGAAGTACCCATTTAAGTTTTGTTCTCTAATTGTATGTCTATTATTCTATTTTCTGAGAATGCTTCTGAGAAAATTTGGGATTATGTGTTGGGATCCATCCTGACATGTTGCCCATCATATTTTTGAGCACATGAGTAAGTTGGGTGATGTGAACAATGTAGCAAATGCCTTGATGACATTTTTTTCCATGTTCAAGAAGAATATGAATGAGAGAGACGAAATTACAAGGAAGATTGTTGAGAAATACAAAAATGAGATTATATTTCATGTATCTTCTGATGAATGTATGATAGAAGCAGTGGAACCCTAGACCATCTGGATTCAGCCTTTGAGTTATGAAGTCCAGAAGATGATGCTGAAGGATATGTGCAACTCTTGTTGAAGATTCCTAAAGATCCGAATGAACCTCGGATTGGGACTTATGCAGATAAATCTAGGGAAGTTCACTTGGAGCAAAACAAAGCTAAAAGTAAGAAAAATGTGGAGGAAATACTTAAGAAATGTTTCACACCTAAAGAGTTAGCTCGAGCAAGATTTTTTCAAGGATAGAAGTCTATAGAGCCTAGTGTAAAGAGATCTGGTAGGACCCCTTCTTCCATACCAGCTTCTGGATCTACCACAATGAATTTTGTGCCCAGCATCGTTGATAAAGACAAAGGCCCAACTCCTTCTAGACCTACTACCATATTAGGAAAAAGGAAAGGTGTTCCTCTGATAGCCCCTGTCAAATGAAGAAAAGAAAAGGATACTAGATAAAATAATATGAGTGGTACAGATGATCAGGAGGAAGAGGAAGAAGACCCTGCTATAAAATTGACAAGAAAGAGAAGGGTGGGTGCTTCCTCCGGTGAAGGTGCATCACAGGAAACCAGCATTCGCTCGAGGAAAGTTCAAGATGTGTCATCTTCAGACAATGTTGATGAACAAGATGCTCATGATGAAAAGAAGGCCAAAATTATAGAAGAAGTTCCATTGGACTAGGAAGAGAAAAACACCTCTCCGGTAAGACCCGTTTCCCCTCTTAAACTAGATGTCCTTGTAAATAATTTGGTGAATCAAGATGATATGATGAAGTCCACTATGGAAGTATATAATTTAGTAGGAGAAGAGGATAAAGGAACAATAATTTTGGACATCATCAAATATGCTATCATTTTGGAAGCTAAATGGGATAACATTAGGTGTGATGTCCTTGAAAAATTGTGGGAAAGACTAATGAAAAGGAGAGTAGAGGCAATAGAGCTAGAGGAGAAAAATAGAAACAAAGCATTTAAAGAAATTGCACCCTCTCTGTCTCCGGATAACTTAGAATCTTTGAAAAATATTTGTGCTAAAATTTTTAGGGAGAAAAGAAGGGTTAATACCTTGATGACAAAAGATAAGAAATAAATCAGAGGAATAAGGAAGGAAACAACAAGCACTATCAGAGATATTGCAAAAAAGTATGGCATGATTGGTGCTTCTGGTTCAACCTCTAAACCTAGAAAAGAAACTTCTACAGAAGTTTTTGAAGAACCTCCTTCTGGTGTTGCTGATGATAATATACCTTTGGAAGTGAATGACACCAATGTCCCTCTAGAAATAGGTAGTATAGATGTTCTACCAGAAATCAATGTTGCTAATGAGAATCTGGAAAATGAAAAACCCGTTGAAAAAATATTGATGCAGAATTCCATGTTGATACCCCTTTGATACACCCCGATGAAGGAGATAAATATAAGGAAGAATAAGAGAAGAGGGAAGAAGAAAAAGAAGAAGATAAAATTGAAGAAGAAAAGGTAGGAGAAGAAAACTTGGAAGAAAAGATTGTAGAAAAGGAAATGGAAAAAGAAAATACAGAAAAATAAAATGTAGAGGAAGAAGAAGAAAACAAAAATAAGGAACCAAATGAAAATACTGGGAATAATGAAGAAGTATCCCAACAAGTTGTAGAATCACAAAATTCCATTGGAGAATCTTCCTCTGGTGATGATGTTTTGAAAGTTTTGTTGTCTAAACAGATTAGATTCCAACCGGTAATTCCTCTGGAACTCTTGCAACTTCCAATGAATCAGGGTTTTGCATATATGAACAAGATTTCTCCAGTACATAAATTGGTATTAGGCGGTGTATTTCATGCATCTGGTAGGAGAGAAATTTTAAAAATACATCAGAAGGGATCTGAACTTATTGAAGATTATATCAAGGCCCTGCAGGATGTTACATCAAATACATCTCTCTCTGGTTGAGAAAGTAAAGCTTCTATTGGACTCCTTCAAGGAGCATGCCACATGACTTGTTGAGAAAGAATAATGGGATGCAGAAGAGAAGCTAAACGAGAAAAGATTGCTGATTCTTCATGACAAATGTGCCCAAGCACATACAAATGTAGAGAAGAGCCTTGAAGCTATGAAGGCTTGTGAAGCTGAAACTAATTCTATGTTTGCGTACTGTATAAGGTGGCCTGATGCCACTCAACATAAAAGATCTCATGTACTCCATTGAGTCTCAGTTGACCACTATCTCCAACACCTATAATGTATCAATGGATAGAGATAGATCAACTTGGAATTCTATGTTCTTTATGTTGTGAAAGCAGAAGGAAGAGATAATAAGAAAATTTGGCTTGCTTGGTGATAACATGAGGATGGAGTATGCTCCAGTAGCCAATGCTTTGGCAAATGTTGAAAACTTGGAGAAGATCAATCTGACTTTGGATACTTTGGATGAAGCTGAAGAAAAATTTATTGCTTTGGAATCTTTGAAAAAGCTGCTAGTATCTGCTAAGAAGAGTTGGGAGGATGGCAAAATGGCCTAGCAAGGCATTCTACAAGAACTGCAAAATGCTCCCTCCTCCGGGTAAAATATTTTTCTATTTTTAAATTGCATGAGATAACTCCTCAGGGGGAGTTCATAAGTTTGATTCCATGTGTTTGAATATTCCAGATCATGTGTAAATATCTTTCATGTTTTTCTATTGTTCGACCTTTGTCCTTGATGTCAAAGGGGGAGAAGAGGAATGAGAAATAGAGTATATTTTGTATATT
This sequence comes from Sequoiadendron giganteum, assembly GCA_007115665.2. Taxonomy (NCBI): domain Eukaryota; kingdom Viridiplantae; phylum Streptophyta; class Pinopsida; order Cupressales; family Cupressaceae; genus Sequoiadendron; species Sequoiadendron giganteum. The sequence goes on along the minus strand of CM021101.1, from coordinate 250,894,221 downwards.
CTTTTTGGCACATGTTGCCATCAATGAAAAAGGGGGATATTGTTGGAAGAATGAAGAAGATCATATCCCTTGTTAATGATTTTTTTTTCATTGATGTCACCATGATATATGAGTTGCAAGTGAGTCACATCAATCTGGTATTTTTAACCGGTAATACAGGACCAACCTCCAGTACTTTGCTTTGGAATCCTCTCCGGTAAATAGCTGCTACTTCAGTTTTTGGGAAATGGTCTGTAATTGATAATTGTATACATGGACAGGGAATCGTGCACACCATTGATCATGGCTATCACCAGTATTATTTTTTTTCTATAGTTTTTCTATTAGGTCTATTGTTGGCCGACCTATAATTCGGTAGAAGATGTAATGGATTAAATTTTGTTTTTATAATCCATGCCGACAAACTATAGCATGCCACATGGTTGAAGTATTATTAAGAAGCTTGCCAAGCTGACCTGATTATTATCTTTCAAAAATCAAATATATATACAAGATGTTTTTGTGGAGTTGGAGATTATACATGTATATGTGTTGAGTGAATACTACAGACTATATGTGAAAGAAAAAAATGTGAAGTGTGATCTGCTGGCATGCAAGTTTTCCTGAATTACAAAGGAACTGAATCTGCACTTGAGGTGTACTTCTATCAGTTCAATTCTGGTGGTTAGCCATTTTTGTTACTTCATTTTTTTAGGCAGTGAGCCTCCTATTTTTAGACAGTGAGTCCTAGCAGTAAGCCAAACCTTTGTAATATCTTATGACCGGTTATACTATATTGTAAGTTAATCCTCACCATGTTTTTTCCCACTCTGGGTTTTCCATGTAAAAAATTTAGTGTCTCTTGTGTTTTATGTTTCATGTTCTATTGATGATTTTTCTTATCTTAATTATCATATGCTTTGGATTGATTGGATGGTATTTTTTCAATAAGTTTAATAATATACTAATTCACCCCCCACCTCTTAGTATATTAGATATTTAACATTGTGAGTGTTTCTTCCATTTGATTTTTGGGTTATATTATAAGTATAAATCATCTTATTTACATTAAATTGGATTTCCATATTGTTTTCATGCCTAGTGAGACTCCAAATAAAAAATCTAATATTTTTAGTGTTTTTGTGAGCTTTTACATGTTTTTTATATTCTTGGATGCGTTCTAGGTTTGTGACACCCCTTCCCTATACCATTGAATCTATGTACACCCTTATGTTTTCTTTTTGACATAGAAAATTCTTTGTGTGGCACTATTCTTGGTTTGTGGTGCATTTTATTGACGTGTGGTTGTTGTGCTTGACTTGTGGCACCAGTGACCATGTTGTGGCTCTTGTGCATCCAAAGTGGTACTTGTACATGATTAGTGGAAAATATTCCTTACTTGGCAGTTCCTATGTATTTTTCCTTCATTCATGACCCTAATACAGTTTTTTTATAAGTTTTTAGGCCTCTAGGGTTTCTCTAACATTGTTCTTTTGACTTTCTAGGATTTTTTTATAGGGAAATTACTATTTTTGTTAGCTTTATCAATCTTTCCTTTCATTATTTTTTGAACTTCCTATCACAATTTTTCATGATTGTTTGCATTTTTTTCCTTTCTTCTAACCTTGTTTTTATTGTGTATTAATTGGAGAATATTAGCTCTTTTAAATAAATAAAAATTAGACATAGCCTGGTGACAAAAAGAAAGGTAATTCTGATTGGTTTACAATATTGCATAGAAAATTATTATAAAATGGTTTCAACATACTTATTTTTATTTAACCATAATTTTTTAACTTGATCTTTGTCGATTTCTATTTCCAAGATATATTTTGTAGCCCCTAAATTTTTCATATCAAATATCCCAAATAACTACCCTTAATTTCCTTGATCATCTCCTTAAAAATTTCAATAAATAACATACCATATATGTAAAGAACAATTATTAGCAACTAATCATCTACTAATATGTTATGCAATTAAATTTAGAAATTGGTTCATAAATAAACAACATGGATTGTGGAAACTTGATATCATTAATTGATCATCTATTAATTTAAAGAAACATAATGATTAGCTTCACTTCTAATAAATTTATGATCAAATGTGAAAGCATAAAATTTCTAATACCACATTAGTGGAAACTATTTCAAATCATACAAATATTTCTTTAACCTAAAAACCAATTTCTCCTATACATTCACCACAAAATAATTAGGTTGTTTCATAAATATTTCCTCATCAAGATCCCCATGTGGAAAATTCAATTTTACATCCATTTTCTCTACCTCTAAATTGAAAATAGTATCAATAGATAAAATGAATCTAATAGAGGTTAGTTTATCCATAAGAGAAAAAAATCATCAAAATTAAAACCCTCAACCTAGGAGTAACCCTTTTCCACTAATGGAGCCTTGTATCACTCTAACTTACCATCTTCTCTAAATTCCTTTTCAAATGCTAATTTACATTCTATTGCCTTTGTTTTTGTTGGCTTAATTTTCCTAGCTTATCCTAGCTTATGTTAGTGGAGGAGTCCAAAGGTTTTGAAACCACTTTCAAAGTCCAACAAGGTTTTCAAAACCCTTCCAAATTCCAACAAAGTGATATTGATTTCTCTAAAAATTAAGTATCATTTCTTCACGTCATCTCTCTTTTCATTAGTTCCTCAACCCATGTTTGTCTCCAACAAGGTTTTCAGAACCTTTCTAAGTTTTAAAAAACTTTCATGTTTTAAAAAATTCAAAGTGTTTATTTCTTGTGTGTCAATCCATAAACCCGATTTCAAAACCTTTGTCAAAGCCTGACAAGGTTTTCACAACCACGTCGATGGGTAAAAGTACAAAGTTGCATCACTTTTTTTTTAAAATATAAAAGTACCCTTTTGTAGACCCATAAGTATAGTTTTCAAAAAAAATAAAATTAATAGTTTAATTATTATTTATATTTTATTTTTTATTTATTACTAAAAGTAGGTTATCAACTCAAAATATTAGGTTTATTACCATGCCAAGAAAAAATACTAAAAATTATTAAAAAAATTGAAAAAATATGATGCACTAGATAAAAGAATCCATATCAAGATGGTATATTTTTTTTCTATTTTAGATAAATATTTATTATGAAAGTTGACGTTGAATGGAAACAACTATGTTTTAATGCATACACATTTTAATATATATTTATCTAAATTGGAAAAAAAAAAATCCATGCACTAAAGTTTCAAGTTATAAATATACACAAAAAATTTGAAGGAAAAAAATAAAATTTACTACACAAAGATTGACATCTCATGTAACTTCATTTTTCAACATTTTATTAGTTTACATCATTTCAAAATTTAAAACATGTATGCCACTTTTTAGTGATTCAAGTTTAAAAGTTGGATCGGTGTTGGTTGTTTCCTTTATAAAAGTGTGACACAAATTTATACTTTTACCCCGATGTCCGACAAAGAACTCACAACCATGAGATGACTTTGATCATTTACAAAGAAAAAAGTTTCAAGGAATCGGAAGTTGATTTGTGGCTTTTTCATGAGGTTTCAAAACCACTTTCAAAGTTTGACAAGGTTTTTGAAACCATTAAAATCTTTGAATGGCTACATGGAGCCATTATTTTCAAATTTGGCAGTGGAAAGTGTCATTCAAAGGAAATATTACACACACCAATAATTAATACATGGCATTAATGCTCCTCTATGATGGGATGGAAATTAATACAAGCACGTTTTTGGGATTGAATTGTTACAAGACTCATTTTAATGGACATTCAAAAGAAATTCACAGAGATAGAGAAGGAAGATTGTGGAGAATGCTCAAATCAAAATTGTGACCATATAAATATTAGTTTACTCAAAGTTATAGTGAACTCTACACTTTCTTAGCTTGCTATGCACCATAAGGAAATAAGCTCAAAGAATAGGGATAGAATATTGCAATTATCTGCTTAAACTCAAATATTTTCAAAGTTATTGAAATTGTTCCCCAAGTAAAATCTACCTCCATGTCTACTTAATTTTAATCACCATGAAGTACAAGTATTTGGGCTATAATAATTTGTCTAGTCTATCCAATACTCTATAAGAAATTAGAGGCAAGAAGCTAGGGAAAGTAAATTTAAATGATTTTTGGGAAAGGATTGGTAAAGAAGATGGATCCCAAATGACACAATGATTAGTACAAATTTGGTTATTACAAGTTGCCACTTTTCCTATTTTAAAGGAGGGGATCCACTACTCTCAAGCCTCTAAGACATAGAAGAGCCTAAAGGGGTCGAATTTCCCTCAACTACCTCAACACTACCTCAAACTTAACCAAAAAGGAATAGGCTAAAAAGGAAGGGAAAACTAAGCTCTATTTTTATTTATGTTTTATGATGGAGGTTTTTGGGAAATGAGTGAGAAAACCTTAGAGGTCTCAAAATTTAAACTCACTGGCTCTCGACCAGAGGATGCTAGCACATGAGTTGAATGAAATCATTCCACATTGTGATCTCAGAGGCATGTTGGCATCTCAAATGGACAAAGAGTAAGATTTACAAATGTTGAAATGCATAAGACAACTGAGAGGGGGTGTGAATCAAGTGTCACCAATCACATTCACAAATCTCAAACAATTATTAACTCCACATCCACTTTAATTTTTTATTAAGTATGAGCATGAAATGCAAATAACAAAAAGAAATATCAACACAAGAAACACCAAATTTACATGGAAAGCCCTATAGGGTAAAAACCACAGTAACTCACAATATAATAGTAATTAAAAAATCGGATACAAAGGCTCACTTCCAAAGGTCTCACTGCCCAAGATAGAACTCACTATCCAGAAGGGAGGCTCACTACCTACAAATAAAGAAAGATAATAGAAAATCCACCTCAACAGCTTCCACACGTTCACAACCTTAATCAAAGAATTTCAGACACCATCAGCTCACTACTTTCAGGAGTCAACCACATTAAAGTACTACTACATTAATTCACTTTCACACACTCTTGCTTCTCACACTTGTCACTTCCAATTCACAACATCTTGAATTATATTTATATCATCTTCAATCTTAGAAACTTTCTCCAAGGTCAGCTACACATTCTTCATTTTACAAATTCAAATTAGGTCAGCAACTCAACATTCCTATAGTGGATGAGAATAAGAGTGGACCAAACTAGGACCCAAAACAACATCTTGGATCAATCACATGCTTCCTTAATTGATACTTATCCTTCGTGTAATGTGTAGACACCAGGTCAGCTAAACCTAATGAAAACACCAATGAACTTTGGAGTACGCGTGTTTGCAACAAGATGATCACATGTGTACTACATAAAACACTTCATACTACACTATAACACCTCTTAAAATCCTTCAGATTCATTTGCAGCAACTGCAACAACTTCCATACAAAGAAAACTTTCCATCAGTCCAACCAGACTATACAAACACACATAGTAACTCTAGAACAAGTCTTTCAGAGCACCAAACCATGAACACTTTTGTTAAAACATAGATAACATCATTACAAGCCTTCTTCCAGATTCACAAGATCTGAAACAAACCAACAAAGTAATACTGATCAGAAAAATTTCTCCCAGTCCATAGATAAACAACTCTGCTAGACTAGCTCACAAACTGGTGAACAAAACTTTCATTCTTCATCAACCCAACAGCTATAACTCAAGATATATCACCCAAGAATGTCCATAAACAACACTACAGATCTGTACAAGCATAGGATCAACACAAGAAATGCATAGCACATTATCAAAGCACATTCAGAACACACACACAATTTGGTCTTCATTGTTTATTATTTTTCTCAAAAGAACTTCATATCAGCACACTTGAAACACCATAAAGATAGATCCACGTACTCACAACATCTCTACAGTATCTCAACCATACATGTATCACCTGTAATCACTTGATTCCTTTCATTGCAAAAACTTGTATTGTGTTGACATCAATGACAACATTAATGACAACGGTGCCATACTCATTCATACTTGCAACAATCTCCCCCTTTGTCATTGATGGCAACACATGATGTGAAAAAACATCAAAGACAACATACACACTCTCTTTCTTCTTCTTCTTCTTCTTTTTAAATTAGGCAGCCTACACAACTTTCCTACACTCTCTTCTCCTTGCAAGATTTTCTCTCCCTTTTATCTTTTTCAAATATAGATAGGATTTTCACATGATTCTCTCTCCCCCTTTGACATCATTGGAAAATAAATTTTTTATATGATTCTTCATCCATATAAAATTTTGATCACTCCCTCTAAGGAGTGCACCCATGATCTGTGGATCCACTGGACTAATGCACCTCTATGTGCACCTAGTTCAAAGAAGGAGGGGCAGTAACCCCCAAATTCTCCTTGAGATACTCAAAAGTATCCTTAAGAAGAGCCTTAGTAAATATATCTGCAATATGATCCTTTGTAGGCACATATTCGAGTCTGAATTCATTCTCCAACACCTTCTCCCTTCAGAAATGATATCTGATAGATATATTTTTGTCCTTGAATAAATTACTGGATTCTTTGAAATATTTATTGCACTTGTATTATCGCAAAATATAGGGATAGGCTCATCACACATCACACCTATATCCTTCAATGTTTGCTTCATCCAAAGTACCTATGTACAACAAAATGTTGTTGCAATATACTCAGCCTCTGCAGTGGATAAAGAAACTGAATCATGTTTCTTTCTTAGCCATGAAACCAACTTGCATCCAAGAAAGAATGCACCACCACTTGTACACTTCTGGTCATCTACACAACCAACCCAATTTGCATCAGTGTAAGTATTTAAAGTAAAATCAGAATCCTTAGGATACCACAAGCCATAATTCAGAGTGCCTTTTAGATATTTGAATATCCTCTTCACAGTTATAACATGTGTTTCTTTAGGTTCTTCTTGAAATAAGGCAACCAAACATACTACATGCATGATATCTAGTCTAGTAGTAGTAAGATATAACAGTCCACCAATCATAGATATGTACATGTTCTAATCAATTTTAGGAGAATCATCATCTTTACTCAATTTGCATCTAGTCACCATAGGGGTATAGACTAGTTTGGAATCATCCATTCTAAACTTCTTCAGTAATTCTTTAACATACTTTGATTGTGAAATGAATATACCCTTATTAGTTTGATTCACTTGAAGTCCAAGAAAGAAGTTCAACTCGCCAATCATAGACATCTCAAACTCCTTTTGCATCTCCTCTGCAAATTTCTTCCACATACCCTCATTTCCTCTGAAGATAATATCATCAACATACACAACCACTATCAACATTCTATTTCCTTCAAATTTGAAATAGATATTACTGTCTAGGGAGCCTTTGTTGTGTCAAATATTTGTCCAACCTTGCATACCATGCTCTAGGAGCCTGTTTAAGTTCGTATAGTGCCTTTTTCAACATACAGACCATATCCGATTGATCTGATAACTGAAATCCTTATGGTTGTTCCATGTAGACCTCTTCTTCCAATTCTCCATTCAGGAATAAAAACTTAACATCCATTTGGTATACCTTGAAATATTTATGAATAGAAAATGCCAAGAACATCTGAATGGCCTCCATTCTTTCCACCATAACAAATGTCTCCTCAAAGTCTATTCCTTCAACCTGTGAATAACCTTTTCATGCAATCCTTGCTTTTTTTCTTACTACTTCACCATCTTCATTCAGCTTATTCCTAAATACCCATTTTGTACCAATTGCATCCTTGTTTACACGTCTAGGAACTAATTCCCATGTCTGATTTTTCTCTATCTGTTGCAACTCTTCTTTCATTGATCTAACCAAATTCTCATCTTTGCATGCTTCAAACACTATTTTAGGTTCTATCTTATAAAGTAGACACAAATTTACCTTAGCTTCTACCACTTTTCTTGTTGTTGTTACAACTTTTCCTTTTTCTCCATTTATTTTTTCTTCCGGATGATTTTTCTGTACATATTTTGGGGTCTTAGGAGTAGGTTCTGGAGCTTCTTCTTCTTCAATATGTTATTTTTCTTCCTCATTCTCTTCTTTTACTTTTCCATAGATAGGTTCATCTAGTTCAACTTCACTTATTTCAACTGGTTTGTGTATATCTTCATCAACTTTTACATTTTCACTTTCAACTATCTTTCTCAATATTTTATTGTAGCATATATATGCTTTGATATTAGTTGAATATCCAAGGAAAATACCTTCATCACATCTTACATCAAAATTTTCAAGGTTCTCATCATCTCTTTTAATATAATATCTTCTTCCAAACACCTTAAAGTACTTAACAGTAGGAATCTTGCTAATCCACAATTCATAAGGAGTCTTTGTGTTGTTACCTATTATCTAAACTCTATTAAGAATATAAATAGTGTGGATTGCTTCTCTCCAGTATACATCAAGTGCACTTTCCTCTTTCATCATAGTTATTTCAACCTCTTGAATAATTTGGTTCTTCCTCTCTACAACTCCATTCCGCTGAGGAGTTCTAGGAGCAAAAAAATGTCTCTTTATACCATGCTCTTCACAAAATGTATTAAACTCACTGGAAGTGAATTCTCCACCTCTTTCAGAACCTAAAAAATGTATTCTCAAGTTCACTTTATTCTCTACCCTATCTAGAGCTTGAGCTTTCTCCCTAAGAAAAGTAACCCATGTCATTCTAGAATAATCATCAATCAAAAGCATAAAATACATGTCACCATTAAGACTTCTTGTTCTTGTGGGACCACAGAGGTCTGTATGAATAAATTCTAGCATTCTAGTAATTGATTGTTCTTTTCCTTTAAAACTACATCTTGTTAGTTTTCCCAATTGACAAGTTTTGCAAACAGTATTGGTGGGATTTGTGATGTTAGGTAGATCCTTGACAACTTCTCTTGAACTAATCCTGATCAGATTGTCAAATTTTACATGTCCCATCCTTCGGTGCCATAACCAACTTTCATTAACTTGAGACACAAAGCATTGACCATCAAAACTCTTAAGCTGATAAATGTTTTCATATGTTCTTCTTCCTGCAGCTACCACAATTTTGGACCCTATTATGATCTCACGGGTATTATCCTAGAACACAAGTTTAAATCATTTTCTACACATTTTTCCAACACTCAAAATATTATGCCTTAATCCCTTAACATAATAGACATCATTAGTACTGTATTTTCCTTCAAAACTAATTGTCCCTTTTCCAACAATCTTTGCACCAAAAACATCTCCAAACATGGCTAATCCTCCATCATAATTTTGAAGTTTAGTGAACTTAATTTTGTCTCTTGTCATACGATTTGAACAACCACTATCAATTACCAAATAATCTTTATCTTGTCTAGCATGAAAGGCAATAACCAAAGTACCTTCTATCTCATCTTTCTTGTTTTTCAAACCATATTCTCTTGCACATCTTCCATGTTTAGTAGACATAAATTTATTCTCCAAGGCTAGAAACAATAATTCATCTTTATCATCATCAAAATCAGATTCATCATCAGATTTTTCAGCATCTTCTCTAACATAGTACAATTTCTTGAACTTTTGTCCTTTTTGTCTTTATTATCTCTATTCATTTTTTGTATGGCTCTATTTGGACATCTTGAAGCATAGTGACCAATATTTCCACAACTGAAATATTTAAAGGGTAACATACCTTTGTACTTACTAGTACCTTTCTTCAATTTCCTTGTAAAGTTTGCTTCTGACTCCTCTAGACCTTCACTATTTGGATCATCTTCTATTTTAGTGGCTTTGAAGGTTGTTTCTATTTTCTCCTTTTCTTTTCCAAATTTCATCATTTCAAATGCGGTCAAGGTGCCAAATAGTTGTTCTTTAGTGAATTTCTTTGGATCATACACTTCCTCAATAGCTGAGACCTTATCACTATAACTCTTCGGTAGGTTCATCAAAATATTCTCTATTACATCTTCATCTGTCAGAGTACCACCCTGATTTTTGACTTCATTTGTTGCACTATCAACCCTCTAAAAGTAGCTTGCAATTTCTTCACCTTCTTCCATTTTTAAGTTCTCATATCTGTGCTTTGTTGTTAGCTTCTTTGATAATTTGACCCTATCATTTTCTTCATATATATATTTCAACCTTTCTCACACTTCATAAGCAGTGCCTAATGAAATAAATTTTTTCTGCTTAGTCTTAGATAAAGCACTATAGATTGCATATTTTTCCTTTTCATTTTCCTCATAGGAAAAAATATCATCTGCAGAAGAAGGACCACTTGTCGGCTCAACATATTTTATCTCAATAGCTTTCCAAGTCTTGAAGCAAAGAGAGATTAGGTAGCCTCTCATCTACACTTTCCAGTCACTGTAGTCATATCCATCAAACATAGGGATTGACAATTTGTGCGCCATCGGATCTACCTCAAGTGATTAAGCTCTTCTCTAAGGAACCAAAGCTCTTATACCAATTATTCAAATGCACAAGACAGCTGAGAGGGGGGGTGAATCAATTGTCACCAATCACGTTAAAAAATATCAAACAATTATTAACTCCACATTCACTTTAATTTGTTATTAAGTATGAGCATGAAGTGCAAATAACGGAAAGCAATATCAACACAAGAAAAACTATATTTACGTGGAAAACCCTATAAGGGAAAAACCATGGTGAGGATTAACTCACAATATAATAGTAATTACAAAACTAAATACAAAGGCTCGCTGCTAAAGGGCTCACTGCCAAAGATAGAACTCACTTTTTGGATACAAGGCTCACTACCTACAAATAGGTCTCATTGTCTAGAAGGGAGGCTCACTACCTACAAATAAAGAAAGATAACAAAAAATCCACCACAACAACTTCCACACATTCGCAACCTTAATCAAAGAATTGCACACACCATCAGCTCAATGCTTTTAGGAGTCAAACACATTAAAGTACTTCTACCTTAATTCACTTTCATGCACTCTTGCTTCTCACACTTGTCACTTCCAATTCACAACATCTTGACTTGTATTTATACCATCTTCGATTTTAGAAACTTTCTCCAAGGTCGGCTACACATTATTCATTTTACAAATTCAAATTAGGTCGGTGACTCAGTATTGCCATGGTGTATGAGAATGAGAGTGTACCAAATTAATACTTGACCAGTACCCAAAACAACATCTTGGATCAATCGCATTCTTCCTTAATTGATACATATCCTTCGTGTAACATGTAGAAACCAGGTCATCCAAATGTAATAAAAACACCAATCAACTTTGAAGTATGCACGTTAACAACAATATGATCACATGTGGACCACATAACATGCTTCACCATACACTAAAACACCTCTTAGAATCCTTTAGATTCATTTGCAGCAATTGCAACAACTTCCATACAGAGAACACTTTCCATCAATCCAATTGAACTATACAGACACACATAGTAACTATGGAACAAGTCTTCCAGAGCACCAAACCATGAAATTTTTTTTCAGAACATAGATAACATCATTGCAAGCCTTCTTCTGGATCCACAAGATCTAAAACAAACCAACAGAGGACTACTGAGTAGAAACATTTCTCCCAATCCATAGATAAACAACTTTGCCAAGCTAGTTCACAAACTAGTGAACACAACTTTCACTCTTCATCAACCCAAAAGATATCACTCAAGATATATCACCCAAGGATACCCATAAACAAAACTACATATCTAAACAAGCATAGGATCAACACAAAATAAATACAGAGCACATTCAAAACACACACGATTTTATCTTCACTGTTTATTAATTTTCTCAAAAGCACTTCATATCAACTCACCTACAACACCATAATGATAGATCCATGTACTCACAACATCTCTATAGTATCTCAACCATACATGTACTACCTGTAATCACTTGATTCCTTTCACTGCAAGAACTTGTACTGTCTTGACATCAATGACAACATTAATGACAACACCACCATACTCATTCATACTTGCAACAAAATAATGAAACTCACATGATGTGTTCACAACTCAAGAGTCATATTTTGACAGTTTAATAGATATGAAAAAATGCATGAAATGAAGAAAACAACAAGACAAATACTATAACTTAAAAAGATGAACTATCCAATGATGAAATGACAAGGGAAAGGAAGAAGGGGAGAAACACACATAAGTTCCAGTTCTCTAGCAAGCTCCTCATGAACAAATTTAACCTACACAAAAAACAAAAAAAGTGTTGTGACTATGTTTTGGAGCTTGCCTAATTCAAGCCCCCATTGTGGTGTTTCCACCTCCATGAATAGCCAATAAACTAAAAAATATAGAAATGGTAAAGAAATAGAAATTAGACAAAAAATGTAGAGTGCAAAGACAATCTAAATGCTACTCTACAAATAAGACAATGCAAGTAAATAGATAGATATTACCCTGCTTGGAGAAGCTAAGAGACGAACGAAGAGAGAAAGACAACCATTCCATTAAAGTAGAGCTTTGAAAACCTGCAATAGATAATGGTGGTAGAATTAGAAAATAATGGTGTAGATTGTGAAGCAAGAGTGAAGCAAGTTGAGAGAATCCAAGAATGAAGCGATGGAAGATCAAGAGAGTGAAAATGAATTGCAAGAGATATGTTTAAAAGGTGTTTTTGGATCCAAATAAACATTTTTGGGTGGTCAAGATTCGAAGAGGGGTGTTACATTCATAGGTTGGAAAAAAATATAACGTCTCCAATGTCTCCTGATGCAAGAATATTGTTAGGACAACAGTGCATCATGCAAATGTTTGCATGGTGCGCAGGCGTCCCTAACAAAAATTTGACATCACCGATGGACAATGACAAGGACATGTGTGAAAGATAAGTCAAAGGTGGTAGACTTTTGTATTGTTGAGTTTATAAGGAAAAAGTGAGGTAATATAATGGGAAATTGCACTAGTTGCAATTTTACGCCATTACATTTTTCCCCCACTTTAGTGATCATATGTGTCTAGGTATGTGCGAGCTAAAGTAGAAAGAGGTTGAAGAGAATATACCAAAAAATTAGAGGAAGCGGTCCTTTGCTCTAGCATACCTTGACATGAAAGAGGATGAACTCCACCAGGATGTGAAGAGTACATGGGTCTTCAATCCTAAAATTCCAGTTGTAATCTCACCATAGACATGTCGGATGTAGACAAAAATATTAGGTGAAAAAGTGGATCATAATAGACACAACCTGATCAAATATAAGATAAGTTTATGGTTGTTGCAAACTGTGTTGCAAGAAATACACAAAAGAGATAAGTATAGTCAAGCTTCCCCAAAGCTAGATGCTAAGATATAAGATATTAGACACCAAGAAACAAGATATCAAATATCATATTTAAGACACCAAGACACCAAGATATAAGACAACAAGCATCAAGGAATCCTTTTGAAAGAAATTTTTAGAAAGGGGTTCTTTCATCAGGGAATCCTTTTCGTAAGACATCAAGACACCAAGAAACCCTTTTGAAAGTACACTCCTTTGAAAGACATGGAATTTTCCACAAGTTATTTTGTCATCAAGGAATCTATTGGAAAGAATACTCCTTTTTTGAAAGGAAAATTTTTAGACTCTTTTGCCAAGGGATCTTTTGGAAAGAAATTTTTGTTAAGGAATCCTGATTGAAATAATGCACCATTTTGGAAAATGAGGTTTTCAACAAGGGATTCTTTTTTCAAGGAATTAATCATAAAAAAAAATTGCATCAAGGAATCCTTTTGAAATAATTCTCCTTGTTGATATTTAGACAAGTGTGGTAGCCCCCCTTAGGATGTTGTGTCCTATGCAAAGGAGCACATGGCATCCCAGGTAGAAAATAATGACAAGAGAAATTATGATATGAGATACATGGTGAGATGTATTCATGGTATGTTGTCACACATACGAGGGACAACACATTAGAACCACAACATCATGAAGCAAACAAGTAGAGATGAAGAAATCAAGAGACACGAGGATCTAATAATCTGGGGTCATAACTATCCATACATATAGATAGATACAGATAATATAATATATATGAACTATTTGTTGTAATAATTAAGAAGAAACCCTTTAGTGTGTTGTCATTGATGCCAACATTGTTTGGTGACAATTTATGTCTATCTGGTAAACAATGTTTGTGTTAGCTTGATCTGATAATTTGGTCCCGAATTACTCATAGTATAATAACAACCTATGTGATTTTAGTATGTTATTCAGGACTACTAAATGCATATGTGAACAAGTTCTTGGTAATTTTGGTTGAATGGGCTAAAAGATATGAATGATAGAAGATCAACATATAGTTTTAAGCTCAAAGTTGTGCAAAGTGGTATAAGTTTTCCTTTGGCCAACATGGATAAGTGGTATGAAGCTTAGTATGCTTTGCATATATTAAAGAGATCCTTTTTAGGTCCTTTGTGACCTAATTTATTATTTTCACATTTTGGTTTAAGCATGAAAAATAATTTTGTTTCAAGTTTTGAGCCGACAAGCTATTTTTGAATTTACTATGTATATATCTAATTAGGTTGACCTAATTTATGTGTAAGGATGTAATAGCACATATATATATATTAGACATTTTTGTATAGAAGGTATGATGACATGTATTTGAAGCATGAAAAGTGATGTGTGATAGTGTGTGAACTTACATGTATAAGCTTTGTATCAAGGCAGAATTGCAGTAAATGTTGTGCGACTATAAACCAATGTAGTTTTTGTTTTTCTGAGCTTAATTGGAACTTTATTCAGCACATGAAAGGTACACTCCATGAGTTCAATTTTCGGCAATGAACCACACTCCATTTTTTAATCATTTCAAGTTGTGAGCCTTTCAAGGATAGTGTTTCCTGATAGTTGATGAGGTAAAAATAACCTCATCATAATCAAAATTGGAAAGCTTACTTTTGCTAACTCAATCCTAAGCTTGTGCCAATTTATTAAACTTTAGGAGAAGTAATTGCTTATTTTAAGGAAAATTATGCTTTCTTTCTT